>JBBBDQ010001153.1:2920000-3160000 GCA_037127315.1 Ascarosepion bandense | reverse complement strand
TTCAGCATTGATTATAGCCTCGAATACTTTCCCGAATATCGGTAGAAGACTGATAGGGCGATAGTTGGATGGGTCCGATTATAAATTATATTTTAGAACATGTACATAACTTCTCTATATATAATCGCTACGAAGGCGCGTACGTTTCTGCATCTATGTACCGATGCTTCGTCAGGCGATGTGGTACTTGGAATCTTTTTCATTTTCATTTATGTCGTTTTGTTAGGGGTATTGGCTGGGGGTTTTTCGATATTGTGATATTTCGTTGACAGTTGGAATTTTTTGTGGAGAGTGTTAGTGTGTGTTGGTGGGTAAGATAATGTAGTCAGTCTGTGACCGTTGGAATTTATTAGTTGGTGCGGATATTTTTTTTTGTTTATTTTTATTTTTGCAGAGTCTTTACAATCGGTGTAAGTTTGCATGTTTAATCTTAATATCGGGTTTAGGGAATGTGTTATTTGTCTTACATTTTTAATTTTTGATTTTTTATATCATTGTTTGGGAATCGCTTTCTCTATTCAATTTTTAATTTTGAATCTTTGATTTTTAATTGGATCATTTTTTGGAAATCATTTTCACTATTAAATTTGTAAGTTTTAATTTTCTATTCTCATATAAATTTCTATTCTCATATCTGGCCTATATATGATTCGATTTATTATGGTTATGGTTATGGTTATTAACCTTACTGTAATTAGTGAGTTTAAATAAAAGAAAAAATTAAACTAACGCAGTGGAATGGTACAATGGACGTCATCAAATGGTTTGAAAACCTTGGGGAAAACAATAATGCCACCTTCTTACAGTTCGACATCGTGGATTTTTACCCATCGATTTCTAAGGACCTCTTTAACCTCGCCCTTGAGTTCGCCGAATTCTACTCGGACATCACCAAGGAGGAAATCAAAATAATCCTGAACTGTAGAAAATCAGTTCTCTTTCACGACAACCTGGATTCAGCCCTGGATTCAGCAGAATCTTCAGATCTGGTGGGGCTATTCCTGCTGTACAACCTTACTGCGCATAAAGAAATAGATAGGAATAATATAGGACTATATAGAGACGACGGACTCATGATAATTAATGAATCTACTGGAGGTAAGGTCGATAAAATCAGGAAACTGATTCATAAAGTCTTTAAATCCTTCGGTCTTAACGTAGTGATTAACCCCAACATCAAGCGAGTACACTTCTTAGACATAACATTAGACTTAGTATCGAACAATTTCCAACCTTACATGAAGAACAATTCGCACCCAATATATATAAACCCCAACTCTAACCACCCACCATCCATTATCAAACACATACCATCATCAATAGAACGCCGCATTAACACACACTCATCCAGTAAAGAAATATTCAATAAAAACAAGGTAATTTACGATAAAATCCTAAAGGATAGCGGATATCAATCATCAAAAATCAATTTTGTGGAAAACTTCAGAAGTTCAAAGAGCAAAAATAGGAACCGAAAAATCATATGGTATAACCCTCTTTTTAATCAATCAATTAACTTCAAACTGGGACATAAATTTCTTCAACTAATAGATAAGCATTTTCCCAAAAATAACCCTCTAAATAAAATATTCAATAAAAATACAATTAAACTAAGCTATAGCTGCTCTAATAATCTAAAAAAATAATTAAAGTACATAACAACAAAATATTAAAAACACACAACAAAAATAACTCCAACACTAATACCAATTCGACCCATAATTACAACCCCTGTAACTGTAGAAACCCTAACCAATGCCCCATAAACAACAAATGTCAAACGAAATCCCTGATATATATGTGTTCGATCTCATCCATGGAGAATCCTAAGGATGAAAAAATGTATATCGGAAATACCATGAACGTATTTAAAAAGCGATTTTATAATCACCTGTCATCCTTCAATAACAAAGAAAAAACAAAACATGACATCTCTCTCCAAATATTTTTGGAAGTTAAAAAACGAAAATAAAACACCTAGAGTTAAATGGAAAATCCTTAAACAAGCAAGAACACCTAAATCTATAAAGGAACCATGTTTCCTCTGTCTTCAAGAAAACATTGAGATACTTAAATATATGAACAGTAACAAGCTTTTAAACCAGAGGCATGAAATCACAGTAAACGGCAAGCACATCAGAGAGCTAACATTACAATCATGCTAAAAAAAACACTACAAGAGCCAAGAATATGACCCATACATATAAGGTGTATATATACATATGTGTATATATAAAAAAAAATTTTACAAGGTTTAATATTAACTACAAATAAGGTGCATAACCATAATTAGTATTGACTAAAAGAGTAAGGTTGGTAACCATAATCGGTATTAATTAAGATTAATTAGAAAGTAAGGTTAATAGCTAAAATTAGTAAAGTTAATAACCATAATTAGAGTAAGGTTAATAATCAATATTAGAATAGGATCAATTAAGGTTAATAACCATAACCATAACCAAAATAAGATGAATTATATATTGAATAGATATGAAAATAGAAGTTAAGAATTAAAATAAGGTGTAGAACCATTATTAGTTTTAACTAATAAAGTAAGGTTAATAACCACAATTGATGTTAACCAATATTAATTATAAAGTAAGGTTAAAGACCATCAATAGAGTAAGGCCAATAACCATAACCATAATTAGAGCGAGGTTAATAACCATAACCATAATTAGAGTCAGATTTATAACCATAAATAAAATTACAGTAAGGTTAATAACCATAACCATAACCATAATAAATCGAATCATATATAGACCAGATATGAGAATAGAAATTTATATGAGAATAGAAAATTAAAACTTACAAATTTAATAGTGAAAATGATTTCCAAAAAATGATCCAATTAAAAATCAAAGATTCAAAATTAAAAATTGAATAGAGAAAGCGATTCCCAAACAATGATATAAAAAATCAAAAATTAAAAATGTAAGACAAATAACACATTCCCTAAACCCGATATTAAGATTAAACATGCAAACTTACACCGATTGTAAAGACTCTGCAAAAATAAAAATAAACCAAAAATATATCCGCACCAACTAATAAATTCCAACGGTCACAGACTGACTACATTATCTTACCCACCAACACACACTAACACTCTCCACAAAAAATTCCAACTGTCAACGAAATATCACAATATCGAAAAAACCCCAGCCAATACCCCTAACAAAACGACATAAATTCGCCTGACGAAGCATCGGTACATAGATGCAGAAACGTACGCGCCTTCGTAGCGATTATATATAGAGAAGTTATGTACATGTTCTAAAATATAATTTATAATAAATAAATATATATATATATATATATATATATATATATATAGTCCTGTGCAAAAGTATTAGAACGATAACTATTTATTTTTTATGAGGCATATTGACAGAAAATGAACAAATTAATTAAAGTAATTTTATTTGATTTACTCAACACACTCTTTAACAAGGAAAATACTTATCATAAAAATATTTAATATTTAGTATAATAGCCTTTTGTTTTGATCACAGCCTTCATTCTGTCAGGCATTGATATCACAAGCTTCTTCAATGTATCTAATGGTATCTCCTGCCAAGCAGATTGTATTTGTTCCCAAAGTGTGTCTTACGAAATAACATTAGATTTATCAATTTGTTTTATTCAAAATATCCCTTAGATATTCAATAGGATTAAAATCAGGGCTTTGTGGGTGGGGCAGTTCAATTTCCAAAGCCTTCCTTTCTCTTCCTTTTTAGTTAAATAGTTCTTACAAAGGTTCGAAGTATGTTTAAGGTCATTGGCTTGTTGATAAGTAAATCCTTGTCCATTTAAACGTATTCCAGATGGGACACCATGGCGGATAAGTGTGCAAAAGTGTTAGGACAGGAGTGATGTTAAAATTTATTTTGATGCCTCATAAAAGATAAAATATTTCTTGTACTCATACTTTTGTACAGTACTATATATATATATATATATATATATATATATATATATATATATATATATGGAAAATTCCAAAGATTGACGAAATGGAATTAACAAACGACATATTTATTTAACTGGTTTGAACATCATTTTTTAATTGATACCAGTATTTGAGTATATATATATATATATATATATCGGAATGAATAGGGAACGAAGAAAGTATTTTTTACAACGTCCAAAACATTAATTTAAAACAGTGCTAGATATATATTAAATAGAACTGTAAATATTTATTCTAAATTATATTTTAGAACATGTACAATTTTTTTTATATATCCACTACAAATCGTACATTTGTTTCGACACTGAAACTACAATGTCTCATCAGGTGGTGTCGACAGGAATGGAAAGCCTCTTTTCTTATATATGTGAGTTTGAGATGTTGCTGGGGACCAGTGATAAGGGAACAAGTCTTGTGAATTGTCCGTTTGAATTTTGAAGAAAGTGGTGTGCGTAGTGAACACAGCTGATTAATGAGTGTCTTGGAATCCTGTAGACAGATTTAACATTAGCAGATAGGATTATAAGTTTTATGATCTTGCCACTAGACTTTATCCTTTGGGTTTCTTAGAGTAGTAGAGTAGGGAGGTGTAAGTGGTGGGAGGATGGGATTGGACTTACGTTTATTTGTACAACTATAGAATAGTTTTGTATTGAAGCACAGTTTTCATAATTAATTTAATTTTGTATATTTAACCTTAATTTTGAATTGAGGAAATCGGTTTTCCTATTAAATTTTAAATTTTAAATTAGATCCCAGTTTGTGGTGTGTAGTAGGTAAGATTTAATGTAAGAGGTAAAATTTAATGTTAGTATTTAAGGTAATGGGCAAGAAGGTAATGGGTGCGCAATAAGTAGAATTTAATGTAGGAGGTAAGATTTACTGTTGTATTTAAGGTAATAGGTAAATAGGTAATAGATATGTTTGTATTTAAGGTAATAGGTAAAATTTAATGTGTGGATTTAAGCAGAGTTTTTATAATTAATCTAATTTTGTATACTTTACCTTAATTTTGAATTTAGGAAAATCGATTTTTTCTATAAAAAGTTTTTTAATCTTTAAAAATAAAATTTCTAGATCACGGTTTGTGGTGTGTGTAAGAGTTTTGTTAGTACTATGAGGTTGTATCATTTCTAAGGGGTCCTAGCTCTGGCTTTCGTAAGTATTTTTGCATGATTATAAGGTTAGTTCTTTAATATGCTTGCAGTTTACTGGGGTTTCATGCCTCTGGTTTAAAAGTTTGTTGCTATTCATATACTAAATCATTTCAATTTTTTTTTTTTTGAAGACAAAGGAAACATGATTCCTTTATGATTTCGCTGTTCTTGCTTGTTTGAGGATTTTCCATTTAACTTTAGGTATTTTATTTTCGTCTTTTAATTTTCAAAAGTATTTGGAGAGAGACGTCATGTTTTCTTTTTCTTTTTTATTGAAGGATGAGAGGTGATTGTAAAATCGCATTTTAAATATGTTCATGGCGTTTCTGATATATATGTTTTTCACCTTTAGGATTCTCCATGGATTAAATTGAACACATATATATCAGGGATTTCGTTAAATATTTATTAGTCATGGGGCATTGGTTTGGGTTTCTACAGTTACAGAGGTTGTTATTATGGGACGGACTGGTATTAGTGTTGAAGTTATTTTTGTTGCGTGGTTTTAATATTTTGCTGTTATGTATTTAATTATTTTTTCTAGATTGTTGGAGTATCTATAGTTTAATTTTATTGTATTTTAATGAAGATTTTGCTTAGAGAGTTATTTTTAGGAAAGTGCTTATCTATTATTTTAAGAAATTTATGTTCCAGCTTGAAGTTAACTGACTGATTAAAAGGAGGGTTATACCATATGATTTTCCTGTTTCTATTTTTGCTTTTTTAGTTTTTGAATTTTTTCACAAAGTTAATTTTGGATGATACGAAGGATGAGATGGAAGGCACATTTCTTCATTAAAAGCCATGGTGCTTCAGATAATAAGGACACATTTGGATTTAAAAACCTAAAGACCGCACCTCTCATAAACAAGCTCTTTAACATCGAGAACGATCTATTCGAGATCTTAATCAAAATCACCTTTCACAAACACAAAAACAAATTTCTAAATCACTTGGACACACTAGTTAGTAATAAGATCCTTGTCAATTCGGATAAAACATCGAATTTCTATAGGATGTACCCCAAAGAGTACAAAGACCTGATTAAGAAAAATTTAACAAAAAAATACAGGAAAATTAACAGAGAACCAAAACCACATAGATAGAATCAACCACCCAGATAAACAAATTACGGATAAGCTGAAAATAAGCGACAGTCCCCAAAATGGCAACAAAGGAGGAGTACATACTTTTAAAACACCATAAGCCGGAATTCTACCGAAAATTGCCCACTAGGATAATAAACCCTACAAAATCAGAAATCGATAGAATTAGTAAGGTAATATTAGAAAGAGTCAACCAACAAATAAGGAAAAAATCCAACTCATGCAATGGAGGGGTACAATGGATGTAATCAAATTTCAATTTTTTGCAAGTGTTTACGAACTTTTGGGACAACCTAATATTAGAGTGAATAAAGTATTAAGCAATGAGGATTTATGTCCCTTGCATTCGTTTTGTCATCACAGACACCTTTGTAACATTTATGAACGAAAAACTCTAAAATAGAAAGGAAACTTAAAGACAGTTTTTATCCTGAGTGGCTTCTTAAATAATTTGCCTACGGAAGTTAATTACAAGATGAAAGTCAAATCTACTCACACCTGTTCTCTTTAACTTTCATTTTTATCATTATACAGTATTTCTAAAATCTTAATCTGCTAGTTTTCTTGTTTATGATTGTTATTATCAATTTTTTTTAATCATTTCACCCCAAGCAAGGCATTCCACTGCCACTATTGCGCATGGGGCTACATAGAGGAAGGTAAAGAAAATGAGTGGTTAGACATAGGGAATGTCAGGAGGAAGGTGACAGATGAGTAAGGATACCGAGGATGAGGGTTGGGCAGATGGGAAGCGTGTTTGATAGAATGGGAGCAGGTTAGTTTGTTAGGAGGTGTCTATTGACCTTACATTTAAACTCCTGGAGATTGTAGCCGTCGGGGAAGCAATCGTGTGGAAGGGAATTCCACGGTCGGGAAGTGCGAGGAAAGAAACTGTTGGAGTAGAAGTTGCGGTTGCATTTTATCGGTTTCACTGTAAAAGGGTGGGATCTAGTTGCCAATCTAGTATCTCGTGCAAATTCGTATTTAGGGGGCACCAGTGATCTAAGTTCATCGGAGCAGAAGCCGTGAAAGTATTTATAGAAGAGACACAGGGAAGCCATGTCGCGCCAGTGGGAGAGAGACTGCAGGCGGTCTACCAAGTCGGTATCTATCACATTACAGACCCTCCTCTGAACCTTATCGAGAAGCCCGAGGAGAATAGCAGGGGCACCCGACCAGATATGGCAGCAGTATTCAATGCACGGGCGGATGGTAAATTTATATATGTGCAAGATACATTTAGACGGAAAAAACTTCCGGGCCCTACACAGAGAACCGACTTTCATAGCAGCGGATTTAGCAATGGATTCGATATAGTCATTCCATTTGAGGTTCGCTGAAAGTGTGAGACCAAGGAGGCGTAGTGTTTTACTCTCTGGGAGGTAAGCTAATGGGAGGTAGGTGAGATTGTCGATGATGGTTAATTGAGAGTAGCTTCGTTTTAGAAGCATTAAAATTTACTAGCCATTTCTTACCCCAGTCCACTATGGATTGGAGGTCTTTTTCAATCTCGGCTGCGAGGTTAGCTTTGACGCCTACACCAGATTTTTGTAGGAGGCGATAGTAAACTGTAGTGTCATCGGCGTACAATCCTACTTGGGCTCTTATGGAATCAGGGAGATCATTAATGTGTATCAGGAAGAGTGTAGGACCTAAGATGGAGCCTTGGGGGACACCTGCGTTTGTATGGTAGTTCTGGGAGGCATGTCCGTTTAATACCACCTTCATTGTGCGGTTAGAGAGGAATGACTGGATTAGTTGAAACAAATGTCCAGTTATACCATAGCTCCGCAGTTTACATAGAAGGCCAGCATGCCAAACTCTGTCGAACGCCTTAGATATATCCAATGCAACGGTTCGGGCTTCGCCATTCCTGTCGAGTGCCTGATATATGTACTCGGTGATGGTCGTTAACGTATCAGCAGTAGACCTGGTGAAGCGGAAACAATATTGCTTGTCCGAGAGGAGCCTGTGTGCTGTGAGATGCTGAACCACCTCGGCGTTGATAATGGCTTCGAACACTTTGCCAAAAATCGGAAGAAGGCTGATATGGCGGTAATTTGCAGGGTCTGAGGGTTCTCCAGTGTTTTTAAATATAGGAACTACAGAGGAAGATTTCCAACAGGCAGGAAAGCAGGAAGCAGATAGGCAGAGGTTGTAGAGCTTAGAAAGAACAGAGGAGAGTTCAGGGACACATTTCTTTAAGACTATGGTTGGGATTCCGTCCCCACCGCTCGTTTTGTGAGGGTCAAGTTTTAAGATTATCTTAGAGACAAGCGAAGGTGTAATATGGACATCATTCAGTTGTGCCTCGGTTCTAGGTGAGAAGTCGGGTGTAAAAACTCCAGACGAGTCCAGACTCGAATTGTTCGAGAATCTGCTGGCAAAGCATTCAGCCTTATCTGCTGGGGAGGTGAGAACCTCAAATTTGTTGATTAGCGGGGGTATTGTGGACTTGCTCTTGTTAAGTACTCTTTTACAGAGTCGCCAGTAGTCTTTAGCGCCGAATTTAGAGCATGCTATGCGTTGCTTCATTCTGGCAGCAAACAACATCTTAGCTTCATTAAGTATCCTTTTACACTTATTACGAGCTGAAGTGAAAAGGCGTCTGTTTTGGTCCGACGCGTAGTTACGATAGAGTCGGAAGAAATGATTCCGGTGGGCAATGGCAGCCGAGCAAGCGGGTGAGAACCATGGAGACGAATGAGATTTAAGCTGGAATTTCCTAGCAGGGATGAAGGCATCAATGCCAGCCTTAACCCAGGAGGAGACCTCGGATGCACATTCTTCTATGGGAAGACTAAAAACGTTGTTCGAAGGGATATCACAGAGGAAGTCTCGGAACGAATCCCAGTCTGCTCTTTGATAGCAGTAGGATATTCTACTTGTCTGGGTTTCATGAGTCGGGCGGGAGTGGAGTGAAATATTGACGGACACTACAGTGTGGTCAGAGTTTCCGAGTGGGCAGAGTTGTCTGGTAGTGCAAGAGTCTGGGATGGAAGTGAAGCAGAGGTCTAGAAGTGAGTCCCTTCCGTTAGGGTTGTCGGAGAAACGCGTGGGGAAGTCCACTACTTGCGTAAGGGATTGGGTGATTGAAAAGTTCATGGTGTGGACACCAGCAGGGTCGGTTACAGCGTTCTCC
The DNA here is from genome assembly GCA_037127315.1 of Ascarosepion bandense. NCBI lineage: Eukaryota > Metazoa > Mollusca > Cephalopoda > Sepiida > Sepiidae > Ascarosepion > Ascarosepion bandense. Next base: position 3,150,619 of record JBBBDQ010001153.1, on the reverse strand, counting down.
AGCCACTTGGTGTGGTGGGCGTTAAAGTCACCAAACACGAATACATGGGCAGAGGTATGGGAAGAAATGGCTTTGTCGATATTGTCAGAAATGATGTCAAATAACGAACAGTCAGGGGAGGAAGGAGAGCGGTAGAGAAAGAAGAGATAGCTAATCCAGCTGAGAAGTGAGAGGCGGAAGCACATGAAAGAATGATCTGGGGATTCAAAAGATGACACCCTAGCTAAGGGAAGGTGTTCGCTGACATAGGCACCAAGCCCATGCATATGAACATTGGAGTCCTTCCTGAAGAGGGGAAGGTAGCCAGGAACGTAGAATTCAGATGAGGGGATAGAAGGGTAAAGATTAGTTTCACATAGGGCTAATATATCAGGTGAGTTATTATGGAGGAATGAATCTACGCTGAGGAAGTTGGTGCGGATGCCGCGTATGTTGGTGAAAGAGATGCAGACAGGTTTAGATCAACCAAATATTTGAGAGATGTCTTTATCAGATATTTTTTAATCGTATCACCTCGAGCAAGGCGGTAACGCCACTGATGTGCAGGAGGCTACATAAGAGTAAAAAGATTGGATAAGAGGAGAGTAAAGAGAAAGACGAACTAGTTAGAAAGGAGAAGGATGGGAGTACAAGTGTGATGACAGTTGAAAAGGTCAAGAGAAAGGAAAGGATATACAGGGTGGTGAAGAAAGAACTAGATTCATGTGGTTAAGAGATGAGTTTTGACATTGCATTTAAATTCCTGGAGGTTGTAGCCGTCAGGAAACCAAGAATATGGAAGCGAGTTCCACGGGCGGGAAGTGCGAGAATAGAAGCTGAATTGCCGTCTGCATTTGGTTGATCTAAATGTGAATGGGTGAAACCCAGTTGTCAGTCCGGTTTCACGAGTAAACACCTGTTGCAGAGGCACCAGTGACTTAAGTTCGTCAAAGCAGAAGCTATGAAAGTATTTATAGAACAGACAGAGGGAATCCACATCCAGTCGGTGGGAAAGTGGCTGGTGTCGAGCCACCAAGTCGGGTGCCTGACCGTATAAGACAGCAATACTCTATGCACGGACGAATGGTTTATTTGTATATATAAGCAGGATGGATTCAGGCGGAAAAAACATTCTCGCCCGACACAGTGATCCAACCTTCCTAGCAGTGGATTTAGCTTTTGACTCAATGTAATGATTCCACTTCAAGTGATTGTCTTTTATTGATTGGGTGCTGATATTTGCAAGTTTGTGAATTGGTTGTAATTTGAATTTGCGATGTGATTTTAACTGTAACATCTTTATGAAATGAAATGCAGAGTTTTTGCCATAATTTTGAATAAATCCAATTAAAGTTTGAATTTTCATAATCATGTTAAATAAAATCGAAAAAAGGTTAAGCCGCAAATATCTGTCATAATGATGTGCTACAAAATATCAAAGGTTATCTCATATTAGTCGGCCTCTCTCGAAAACAGATTTATAAAGCTATTTACTAAATATATATATATGTGTGTGTGCGTGTGCGTGTGTGTGTGTGTGTGTGTGTGTGTGTGTGTGTGTGTGTGTGTGTATGTGTGTTACAAAAAAGCATTTTTAAGAAAATTTCATTATTTTCAATGCTAAATGTGAGAACTATTAAATTTCTATTCATTACTGCTTTAATCATAGTCTACTCAGAACTGCCTACACACGTTATTTTTGTCTTTTGAAATAACGCTTTAGTACATATTCGGCAAGATTTTTTTTATCTTTTTCCATTTCGAATAGCTCAAAATAAAATGAAGGCTATAAGAAATAAAAGATCATATATTAATATTTACTAGTATTTGGTTTATTTTTAATTTTGTGGATTCTATTGCAAATCGTCATTCTACGATAGCTAATAATAATAGTCGTGAATCGAAAATAAAGGATATACTCTGTCTTCACTCGAAATTATTATGGATTGATTTGCTATCTCATAACAACTGTCTTATCGTCTATATTACAAAGGTAGACTGGTAGTGTTAATGACAATGGTTACGGTTTCCTTATGAAAGAAATAGTCAACATTGACTGACCGAGCAGCCAATGCTGACTTCGGTTGAAATCTATAAAATCTTTATCTTCAAACAATTCTTCAAGAAAATAAGTTTCTCAAGTCCAGTCAATCTTCCTAGCATTAATGGTGGTTTTCTTTTTGAACTTTTATTTGAAGTACGGAACGTCAGCATCGTGATTATTTCATTAGGTTCTGTTCGAGTTGTTTGGGTTGTTAAAAATATTCAAGTGATGTCGTTTCTGCTACTTTGCTACAGTTCTTTGTGATACTCTAGCACTAGTCCGCATGGTTCAAAGAAGTGTAGTTTTGACAAAATCCTCAGGTTTTATTCGCTCAGAGGCAATTTTAATCATTGATCTCAGAAAGTGTCTGTGTGCAGCTCAGTTTAGATATTTCTGAAGAGGTTTGGCGCTGTGTATGACATCCATATAAAAGTCTTGATCTGATGAGTTTATTTAAGAACATGACTCGTATTTTCGCGTTAATGTTTTGGTTTTGCAATGATTCTGCGTTGTTGAGCGAAGCTATCTTTAGTGAAGCCTATTTTATGTCTAATTTGCTTTTATCTTATACTATTTTTTCATAACCGATCCCTGCACTAGGGTTTTTGAAGTGTTTAGTGTTTACTAATTTGGCATTCTGACATTTTATGATAAATTCAGGGTAGGTGATTTGATTCCAATTTTAGATAATAATTTCTGTTTTGGAGAGGTTTATCTTCAGTCTTATTTCTTGAAACACTTGGTTCGAAGATGTTGATTTTCTATTCAAGATTATTTTCATACCCACTATGAATACCTATGTCATTGACACATCACCCCTCCTCACCAGTCCATTCACCTCGGGATGGAAAGCAGGATTGTTGTCTTCTGCTGGTAAGAGTCATCCAAATCCAGCTATGTATTTAAATCTAAGGGTCAATACATTACCATGTCTATAGTAGACTTAGTAACCGTCTTAATCGTGTTTCTTAAATAAACCATTTTCATTTATTTTTATTTACGGTAGTACTTTATTCATTTTACTTCCTGTCATCGTAATATTTGCTTCCTTGCAACGATCGAATGGGGCTCACGAAGCTAACTTTAAAAAAAAAGAACAGGCGTTAAATTGAAGGCAAATTAATGAGAATTGACAAAAGCATCGGTTAAGACAGTCAAAGAAAATCTAAAAAGTATTTGGCAAATTCAATTTCGAATTTCTGTTTGTAAGTCTAAATTTTTTCAATTCTTTTCAATGAAAATATAAAAATAGATCTAAAAATACGAATATTAGTGTTTTCTATGTACTTATCAATGTGTTCGAATTTGTATGCATATATCACAAACACACACACACGTGTGTATATATATATATATATATATATATATATATATATATATATAGGAATAAATTCGGATGAAAATCCAATGTAATGGTAAATACACTGGCCAGCAAGATTACCCACATCACCAAAAAATCTATTTTCTCAATTTTTATTAAGAAGTTTTAAATATGAGACAATGTAATTTAAATGGTCATAACTAGGATCATTTAAGATTTAATGCAAGTTGTCACACTCACATGGACGCAGTATAAGAAGTGATGTATGCCCGAAATTGCCGTAATGCTGAAAATCTGGCACGTAAAGGTTATGTTCTAGGGAAGTAAATGTAGAATTAACTACTTTTATTGATGGAATAAAAAACTAAAATTGCACAAAATATATGTCTTTATATCTTTACGGAGATTCAAAATTGTAATCCGTATTGAGTATCATTAATGACAGTCTCAACTGAACTTGGGATGAAAGAATACAACTTTTCTACAATTCTTCCTAGCAGTAAACCGAAAGATTTTGCAATTTCTGGCTTTATTTCATTCGAATTTTCAATTCTTCCCAGACAGGCTCGATTATGTTACAGTCAGAACTTTGAACAAGAAAATCTTGTAATACTGCAATGTTTTTGCCATCTATAAACTTCTTTGTAACGCGCGATGTATCGCAAGGGAGTTCAAAACGTTGAAATATATTTCACCTTCTGCTATAATAAGTTGAATTTTGGAAAGTGATATATCTTTTGCTATTCAGTGTTCCATCGATTTTTATCGCCTTCCTTGTGCAGATGCTTTCAATGTTGTCCCAAACTATAAAACCCCCACCAAATGTTTTACTGTCTTTGCTGTATATTGTAGTATTGCACCTTATACCAATTTGACTTTGGGGATGTTTCCTTTGCATTAGAATTCAGTTCTATTTTGCTTTAGTTTCTATTTATAACTATCGCCTGTTTTCTCTTATTCTATATCAAGTGGGTTTTTTTTATTATAGTTTCTGTCTTATTATTGTTTTGTTGTTGTTAATTATGGCATTTTTTGCTACTGTACATCAATTTAGTCTATTTTTACATAGTATCCTTCTTAGTGTATGAATTTTCATTTAATTAATAACGCTGCGTTCACTAGCATTCTTTTGTATATTCTGTCTTATTTCGAAGGTCTTGTAGTATTTTTCATATCCAAAACACTCCGAAAATCAGCATTCTTCGTATGATTGACTTGAACATAATGTGTTGATATTTGAAACTCTTCACATTGACTCACGATATCTGAGATTTTATTAATTTAATCTTTTTCGAATTCCCTTTTACCATTTTAAAAATTTAAGTAAACTGCACTAAAAGACATTAAAATCTCTGAATATAATAAAATTTGATTATACAACATGCAAAATGTGTATGCGTAGCTTAATTTGGGATTAAGTAAATCTTGAGGATTGATAAGTGGCTCATAACTTTAGCATGCTTTTTTTTATTTCATTGGCATGATACGTTCTAGTCTCTATCTCCTTTCGTACTGAGCTCACGTAAATACAACAAGTTGTATTAAAGTCGGAAATGACCACAGATACGACCGCTAACAGACTTTTAGCAAAATATCAAGCAAATTGTTGTTGTTTTTTTTAGGTACGTGGCTCATTCTTTTGCTGTATATATGGCAAATAGAAATTCTTCTTTTGAAATCTTTCACTGAATTTCACCAGAACCAAATCGCCATAGACAAGAAGACGCATGTTAAGCGATTGAACGTATGATTTTGACATATATATTTATTTAAATTAGACGTTTTACTAATCTAACTCTCTTTCATAGTTTATTTGTCACTCGTGGTTTCAGTATAATTTCGCCAGAATTGGAGCTCATTTGAAATAGCGTGTTTCTATATATTAATCGCTGGGGACTCAATGCATAATTGGCATCACCCCATGCAAGGCTATAAAGCTACTAAGACACATCGTTACAGGGTGTGTAAGAATTAGGAACAGAAACATTAATAGTAAGTGTGAAGAGGATAGCGTAATGAGGGCAGTAGATAGCAATTGTCATTGTAGTTAATTTTTAGCAGGAAAGTATGGAGCTGAAAAAGAGTCCCACAAGCGAGAACTGTGAGAAAAGAAACTATTAGTATAGAACTTACGGCAACGTCTAGCCAACTCATCAGTACATTGGTGAGATCTCGAGACAAGTCTAGTACGCTTAAATTCATCTTGCACGCTTATAACATTTGTGCAAGACAAATTCAGATGCGAAAAATTGTCTTACACGACACAGTGAACCAATCTTCTTAGTAATGTATATAGCAACTGATACAAAATATTAATTCCATTTCGTATCAGTAAAATCGTGAGACCAAGAAGGCGCAATGAGTTGCTACCCCGGCTGATGGAGGGCGAAAATCATCTTCTGTAAGGGTAGAATTAAAATTTACAAGCCGTTTCTTGCCTCAGTTAACAACTGATTGACTGACGTTTTCGTGAGCAGCTGCCTGTTTTAACGTGTCAGTCCTATAAGGACTTACTATTGCGGCGGGAGTAAATAGATGTATCATCAGCGTTAATATCCAGTTGGGGACTGATGACATAAGATATGTCATTGATGAAGAAAAAAACAATGTAGATCCAACTATAAAGTGTTGTGTATCATCAGTATTAACTTGAAATAATGTAGACGCGTTGCAGTTCGCTGTGGTGCAGTGAATATCGCCTCCGAACGAGAAATCCAGGATCTGATTTCGAATTCCAGTTGAATTCCTTGCATTCACTTACACGCAAATACCCTTGGGAAAGGTATTAATGCATCTCTTCTCCCTCCAGTTATGAGTTAAATAACAGGACAGATTGGGTTCTATAGCCTTGGCTAGCAACCAGTCAAATGCTAAAAAGCAATGGCAACCTACTGCGGGGTAATCTTCTGCTCAGTCAGTCATGTCTCTTTCGAGACATGATCGCCCAAAGCGCGTATCACGTATGGCACTTAAATGACTGACTGAAAAAAAGACATGTTCGTTTAGTTAAGAGTGGCGTCCTTTTTCTGAAACATTATGACAAAACAAGCGAATGCTCCAGTTATGGGTTAAATAATACGACAGACTGGGTTCTATAGCCTTGGTTGGCAACCAGTTTACCGCAGAAGTAATGGCAACCTACTGCGGGATCTAAGACCAAGCTGCTGTCTGTCAATCATCACAGGTAACCTCTCCTGCCTCCCATAAGCATGTACCAAGCGAGTCTCCCCGAGAGCAATACTCTGCGCCTCCTCGGCCTTACCCTCTCTTCTAATCTCAAGTGGAACCACTACATTGAGTCAATAGGTAAATTCACTGCTAGGAAGGTTGGGTCACTGTGTCGGAGCAGGATGTTTTTCCCACCTGAAACCATCCTGCATATATATACAAATCAACCATTCATACGTGCATGGAGTACTGCTGCCATATATGGTCAGCTGCACCTGCTGTTTATTTCTGTATTCTTGACAGGCTCCAAAGGAGAATCAGTAATGTGATAGGTACCGACTTGGCGGCACGACTACAGCCACTTTCCCACCGACGAGATGTGGCTTCCCTTTGTCTGTTCTATAAATACTTCCACGGCTTCTGCCCCAACGAACTTAAGTCACTGGTGCCCCTGCAACAGGTGTTTACTCGTGCAACCAGACTGGTAACTGGATCTCACCCATTCACAATTACATCAACCAAATGCAGATGACAATTCTACTCCTTCAGCTTCTTTTCTCGCACTTGCCGCTTGTGGGACTTGCTTCCATATTCTTGCTTTCCTGACGGCTCCAACCTCCAAGAATTTAAATGCAAGGTCAATACTCATCTCTTAACTACTTGTCCCTAGTTCTTTCCACGCCGCCCCGTAGATCCTTTCCTTTCTCTCCACCTTTGCAACTGTCATCACACCTGTATTCCCATCCTTCTCTTGCTCCTTTCTAACTTGTTCGTCCTTCTCTTCACTCTCCTCTAATCTTTTTACTCTTATGTATCCCCCTGCACATCAGTTACCGCCTTGCTCTGGGTGATATGATTAAAAAAACCTCTGTCCAGTCAGTCATGTCTCTTTCAAGACATGATCACCCAAGCGTGTATGACATATGGCACTTAACTGACTGAGTGAAGGATGATTGGAATAAATCAAATATTTGACCAGGGATACCACAGCTCTTGAATTTGAGGAGATTGCAAGGATGTGAAACTTTTTCAAACACCTTCGAGATATGCGAAGCCACAGCCGATCCATATCATTCTTATGTAAAACCTGGTAAACAAATTCAGTGATGACAGTTAACACGTCAACGGTTGACCTAGAGAAGCGAAAGCCGTATTGTCTATCTAAAAGAAAACCGTGTAAAAGGGAATATTTAATCAATTCAGACTTGATTAGAACATCTAGTACTTTGCAATAATGTGGTAAAAAACTAGTACAACGACACTTCGAGAGATCAAAAGGAACTTAAATACGATAACCACAGAACAAGATTACCAACGAGAAAGAAAGCAAGAAGAAGCAAGGAATTTATTGTAGAGTTTGGAGATAACAGGGAACAGTTCAAAAGTACACACTCTTTGAACAAGTCGTTAATCTTAATGTGATCTAGTTTGGAGATGATAACAGAATTCATGGACGGTGTAATGTTCATAACACTTAGTAGGAGAATTAGAGGGAAATCAGGAAAAGATACTCTTGAAGAATCGGGGATAGAGTTGCAAGAAAATTTCAGAGCAAAGCATTTTGCTTTATTAGCAACTGATAAGAATACTTCAGGTTCTTTGAATTAATATCAGTAAAAAAAAGTCAAAACCCAGTCTCCCTTTGCCCATTTTGTCCTACTAATCTTTCGACACAATGAGATTTTTCATTGGAACGTAAAAGTTATTCAAAAAAATCTCTTCTCATTTTTCTAACAAAATTATATTAAGAATATGATTTTGTTGGAAACAAAGCATTTTCCTAGGATTTGGCTATATTAAATGTCACATGGTCTAATATGTTTGATTCTGTCAAAATTCAAGACACCTATTATTATTTTTTTTTTTTTTGCTTCCGTCGTCGGTCTTCATATTAAATAATCACTGCGAGGTAATGAGTTCAAAACCTGTCAAATTATACGGCACATTCATAAAACGTTTTACAACATCCTGCCTGTCTTTAGATTAATGGTCTATAAAAACGTAATACAGAAAAACAATGCCAAATCAGTAATTTAGAAGTTGTTTCCCCACTTCACACACACACGCACACGCGCGCGCACACTTTCATACATTATAAGCCAAATTATGGTTGGTTGACCAATGAGAATATAACACGAAATGGTTTGTAATTGGATCACCAATCAGAGGTCCGAAAATTTTGTCCATAATGGCTAAAGCACAAACATAGACCAGAGAAAAAAGTCAAGAAACATCTTCCCCCTCCAACACCAGGTTCTCTCCAGCCAGTAGAAGACATTGTGAAGACCCGAATCATTGGAGAAACTCTCTGATTTTTAACTCTTCAAATTGCGATAATTACATACTGATCAGCAGAATTCTGTAGTGCTGACAAAACTTATCACCGTGTCTTTTTCTCTCTCACTTGACGACATGAACACTTAATGAAAAGAACCGTTATTGTTTTTGTTTTTTCAATAACCAGTTGGAAGACCCTTAACATTTTCTATTCTTTAGGCATTTTTCACAATCGTGTAAATATTGTTTGTTATTTATTAAAGGAATTACTAGATTCTTTAAGTTACTGACCTTTCTAGCAACTTGTCTCGACTATCCTGACGTCAGAACTTCCGGCTGAATTGTGTGATCTCCTTTCAAACACAGCGTGGACGTAGGAGTTGACTGAACAAATAGTCGGAAATGTATTTAGTAGTCATGGAACTAAGACCACACCTAGTGCCGTGAGTAGGATCACAACTTAATGTAAAAAAATATTAATCATATAGATGACGAAACAAAAATCTCCCTTCTCAAATTTGTTTTACAGAGTTAATTGGAATAAGTATCAATATTGGAAATAAAAGGCAACCTTCCTTCCTATATTAGGATTAAAATAATCTGTGTAAAGATGAATAACAAAAATGATTAAACTCAATCTTCCTTCTATTTACTTGACATTGTGCTAGATTATGTTAAGTTACGTAAACAACAAGAATGTAACTGAAATTGCTTTCTATATTTTTGTTTTTGGACCTGTGGTACGATAAGCCATAATGAGTTAGTGTTAATCATAGCATAGTGAAAAAAAGTCATAAAGATTTCAGACATGTGCAGTATTAATCTGTCACAGGTGAATATTGATAATGAGAATATAGAAAACGAAATCTCGATATCGGAGACATAGGAAGAGAAACAGTAAATTACGTAATGGGAAGGAAGAAATACTCTTATTTCTCTCATTAGTGGTTGTATCTTAAAAAAACAAATCGGATTAAATGTATATAATAGGAATTGATTAAATGAAATGTTTATTCTCCAAACAGAGCCGAGTTTAATAGCAGAAATGGGAAAACTCGGATTTCATTATTTAGTTAGTTAATTAGTTAAGTGCCATACGTGATACACGCTTGGGCGATCATGTCTCGAAAGAGACATGACTGACTGGGCAGAAGATTATCCTGCAGTAGGTTGCTGTTACTTTCTATAGAACCCAATTTTTAACCCATAACCGAAGGGAAGAGACGGGTTAATAACTTTCCCAAGTGTATTTGTGCGTAAGTGAATGCAAGGGACTCAACTAGAATTCGAACTCGGCTCCCCGATTTATCGTTCCGAGTCGATATCCATTTATTATTTACATTTATTATTTAACCCATAACTGGAGAGAAGAGATTACTTATCTCATAGTAAAATAATAGAAAATCTCAAGCATAATCTTTTTTCTCTGTTGATGTTGCACCTGACAAAATGTTATTCTGAGTAAATATCAATAACTCAAAAGCCTAAACCCAATCTCCCTTATCCCATTATATTTTCGGTTCAGTGAGCAAATATGAGTAACTATTAATGAAAATGTCAAATACCGTTTTTCTTCTTGTATTAGGGTTTATGTCATGCAACACTTGAAATGAATACAAAATAAAAGTACTTCTCTTCTTTTCACGGTTAACAAATTCGCGAGCCAGTGCAAAAATCTATTTGGCCAAGAGAAAAAAAGGATTGACTCAGCACTCAAGGAAAAAAACAGATAAGATTACGCAATCTTCTGTGAATTATTTTCTGGCCAATGAAAAGTGTGCAATTTACAAAACTGAGAGAAATTAACAAGCCAGTGTCAAAATGTTATTTGATATAAATAGAGAAAGAAAGTTGAATCAGTCAGATGGGAACGGGGATCAGATAGGACAACGCCACGATATAAAAGAGAAATTTCAAAACGCTGAATCGAACATAACGTTTCGTCGACATATATTCGCTCTTCCCCTGCTTCTCGCGTACTATTTTCCTTTATCTCTTTCGTCTTAGAACTCACCTTTTTACCGCCAACAAAAAAGAAGAAGACAACAATAAGACACTTTAACTGACTCCTTAAATTATCGCCTATCAGTACATTTTTCTCTGATTTTTTATTTCTTACTCATTTTTTGATCGATTTTTTCTTCCTCTTCACTTACTCGCCGGCCACAAAAAAAGAGAGGAAGAAGATATTACTACTACTTTGCTGATATACTCAGCAAAAACATAGCTCTTTTTCTGTACAAATCAAATTTTGCTAAAACAAACTCTGGATTTATTTAACTATTTACTACTATTTCTCTTAAAACAGTTGCATAGTTAATAATCTCACTTCCTACAAAATTGATGTTATTTGGTTCTGTAAATAAATTTCCAATTAACCATACAAACGAAACATTTTTATTCTTTCCAACATTCTGATTATAACCGTAAATTATGGGGAGTTTAGTTATATTTGGCACAAAGCTAATTTAATAAACATGATCGAGCTCCCTATACACTAATCCCTGCGAGTACTAAGGGAATGGTAATGACAATCACTTTTCTCGAATTGGAATGTAAATTTTTAAAAAATGTAATTTGGACAAGTATCAATATTGAGAAATCGAAACATTATCTTCCTTTTTGAAATTTGGCCTAGAGCTGTATGAAGCTATTCTAATGAGATATCAATAATGAAAAGTGGAGGAACGCAGTCTACCTTCTCGCTTTTGGCCTCACGCTGTATTAAACTAAGATGAGGAAATATCAATCATGACAATATGGCTGACTTGTGTGTGAGATGATGTTAGTAATAGGGAGACACGCTTTTCCTTCTCCTACCATATCATGTGCTGCACTAATCTGAGTAAATATCAATAATGGAAATGGCTAAACATTAGCCTCCTTCAGTTATTTGGACCATAAACCGTACAAAGATAAGCTGAGTATATGTCAGTTATAAGAAACACAATGTTCCGTTGGGAAAATCTTGAAAATGGTGAGAGGCAATCTCTCTTCTCGATTTTGGACCTAGGTTGTAAAATAAAATCTGGGAAAGAATGGATAATAGAAATCGTAAAAAAAAAAGTTCTCTCTCAATTTCGAGCTTCTGATGTACGAACCGAATCTGAATGATTACCAGTAATAAATACCAGTAATGGAAATGGTTGACACAATCTTCTTTCCTGATTTAAAAGTTGTCATTCTAAATGAATCTTTTGTCAATATCAGTAACTGTTTGCAAAACACAGACTCTTTTCGCTTTAGGATTTGTACTGTAACAAGCTATTCTAAGAAAACATCAGTAATTGAAAGAATTAAACACAATTTCCCTCACCAATTTGATTTTTTACTTTACTGTTACACTCCATAAATATCGGTACCTCCACTCATTTTCAATATCTAAATTTTAAATTGAATTTTTAAAAATAAAAAATCTTCTTGAAATTTTTATTTTAGTTTTAATTCAAAGCTAAATGATTAAATTTATTATTTCCAGTAAGCAAAATACTCTGGTGTATTTCAGACAGAAATTATTTTGACTAGAATCTAAACTTTTTCATTTTTTTTATCTTTTAATATTTCGGCCATTTTTAAGTGATCGACACATTTGTAAACAAAAGTTAATTCTCGATTTTAAAAACCTTGCAAAAATAAAATATACATCTGTGACACATTGTTTTTGGAAAATTAGCAAAAGATATGTTAAATTAATCTGATTTACACAAGTATTACTTATTTATAGCGTGAAAATTTAGAATAAAAGTATTTTTTAGTCACAGAGTTTAACTTTTATATCAAACGTGTTGACAAGTTGTTGATTAGAGATAAGTTTATGGTATTCACAAGTGACAAATTGTACAATTTTTTTCGGGAAGGGAAGGAAAATCTGACCATTTAATTTGCACATAGAAATTACCATGCAAAAAAAACTTCAAATACACAAAAAATTAAAAAATTAATTTTAAAAATTTTAAAAATATGAATTAATGATTTGTATTAAACTTTTCAATTTTCGATAGGCAATATAATTTTCAATTATTAACTTATAAATCTAACTGCAACAAATCGTTGAAGTATTTTTAAATATTTTTGAAACTTTATAAATTATTATGATAAAAATGTGAAAATTATTTTAAAATTTCATTAGTAATCGAAATTTCTTCTTTTTTTTTTCTTCAGACTATAATGTCCTTAATATTCAAGCAAATAAAAACTTATCAACTAAAATAATATCAGATTTTTATTGCCTTTTTTATTTTACTATTCGGAGCAGATTTTCAGAAACAGAAGCCAGGTTTTTAAAAAATAGATGATTTATATTCCCTAATGAGTCTTGCGTTTAACTAATAAAACCATTTACCGCAACAAAATTTCATTTATTAAAATTTCATAAATTTACGTGGAGAGAGGTAACAGATGTTAAAAAATATTTTACACAGATTTTTAAAAAATAATAATTTCAAAAATAATCTAATTCATTTGTGAATGAGTACTGAAAGTTTCATTAAAATCCAACAATTATTTGATTTTTGCGAGAATTCCCAAATTAATTTGTTTGTCATTGGAAAAAAGTGAGTTATGTAATATTACGTTTTCTATTGTAACGTTTTGGTCATCCCCCCTGAATCAAATCAAAACACGATTTCTATCAAAATTACTAACGTGTTAGAAGGGATTACAAAATTTAAAAAAATACTTTGATCTTTCCTCTTAATAATAACATAAAGATTTTGATAGAAAAAGCTCGTTTTTATTAAGTTTGGGGCCTGTTTTCATACAATGCTGTTTTTTTTAGCAATTTAGTGGAGGTACCGATATAACTATTAATAAATGAAATGATAGAAGATAATCTCTTTGCTCTTGAACTTATGATATATTAAACTGTGTCCATTGATTATCAATACCGGAATGGCGAAAAGGAATCATCTTTCGCGATTTCAAATAAGGGCAGTATTAATGTCAGAAATAAATACCTTTAATGAATGGCAAACAAAATTTCGAAGACGTACGAATTTCAAAGAAGAAATATTTCTCTCTTCGGCGTTGTATCGTAATAAATAAGTATGACTGTAAACATATTTGATAATAACAGACAATAAGCAGCCTGCATTCAGTAAGGCTGAGCCATGTTTTCTCTATTGCTTTACTGATCAGGTATAAAGTTAACTTTTCTACATAGAGAATGACAATCAAGGGAGGCAATTAAGATCATGTCATTACATTCATCTTTTATAAACACGTATTTACTTAATTATTCATTTATTTTAAGTATTTCATGCATATAAATTCTTTACTTTTTTTTACTGTTCATATTATGGTGAATAGGAAATTAAGAATTAAAATCAACCTTCTTCACTTTTACAAAAATTCACAATAACGTGTGAAATCCTGGCTTTTCCCAAATAGCAAAAGGATTGACTATGTTCTTAAAGAAAAGGTCGAAACCGAATTTCACAAGTAAATGTTAAATTGATTTTCTGACCAATGGAAGCGATTTGCAAGACCAAAGGGAATTAGAGGTCCAGTGCTAAAATCTAAATACTATAAAAGGCTCCGGTTAGTTTCAGTCAGACAGTACGATGGGAGAAGCGAGACAACAAGCTAAAATGTAACGAGAAAGAAATTTCAAGTCGATCCGGACATAAAATCGCGTCAAACATCGTCCTCTTTATCATTCCTTTCTCATGTGCTGATTCCTTTTACTTCTTCTTCATACAAAGAAATTCCTACCAAACAAACGCCTATACATACGTACATACGCATAAACTCTTTCCAGCAAATTACTACTACAAACATTTTCTACAACTCTTGATACCCTTAACTTTCTCATTGAACATTAACTACTACCTATTCTTGTTATTCCTTTCTTTTAAGAAATATCTATTTTAAAATGAAAAATGTATATTTTTATCCTTACACTATTCCACACTATTCCGCTTAATTCTACACATTCCAACCTTCTTCTGCCAAAAACTCTCTGATGATAATTCTAGATAAAACTTGTAAACTGTAGGGAGTTTGGTTAAGTATGACACAAGGCCGAACGATTAAACATTAACCATTCCCTACCTCTTCAGTATCTCGTAGGTGTTTTTATGATACGAGTTGATATTGTGACCATCTGAAGTGTAGCATTATTTTGGAGGTAGTTATTAGCTCCCTTCTAGGACCTGCTTGTAATGTAGATTTGACATTTGAAAGGGGGTTAGAAGTATTGGTGTTTTGTTTGGGTTTAATGGTTGTTTTATTGTTGGGGAATTAATCTCTTTAGAGATCTTTGGAAATGTATGTCTAACATTTTATCGCAGAAGCGCTAATCTTTGACCGATGTCTGTCGGTTTCTGCGAGTGAACTGTCTCGTTTGTGTCTGCAGTTTGTATGCCCGTAGTTCAACAAAGATTTCTTCAACAACTGCCAGCGTTCATTTCCTTGTATCTTGCTTTTAAACATGCACCTGCTGTCCAACACTGAGGCAAAGAAGCACCTTTGCATATTGGTCATAGTACATCTTCCGTAGAGAGTGCTTCTTATATTGTAGAGACTGTTTCATATCTCATATTATCTAGTATGGTTGCTCACACATTTGAGGTTACTGCTTAGCTTTCTTTTACAGAGAAGCTTCCCTGGTTATGGAACTACATTATCTATAGAATTCGACAGTAGATATATTAAGATTATATCGATACCTCAGCAGCTCAGCGTTTCTTAATTGACTGTACGCAATGTTCTGTAAGAACTTTTGATTGTGGGTATTTTGGAAAGGATGTAAAGTTCGAAGCCCAACTCTTTAACAATAGTGGAACTATAGTGGAGTCTATTGTCATTTATGGCCCTCTCTAGAACTTCCTCTTCTCCAAATAATTTTCTTGATCAGCATTCTAGCTTGCTGACTTGAAAATACATTCAAATTTCCACACAAAAGTGTATTTTGAATAATAATCCACAACCGGAAGAAAATCATACCCACCAAATTGAAGTAAATCAGTAGTCATAATTGGAAATGGTCTAACCGGGATTCCATTCGTCACTTTGATCCTTTTCATGTCTCTGGTATATGGCACATTCTTGTTTCATTTAAAATTTGCACAAACACGAATTTTATTATATTACTTCCATCCATTCAGTAACGAAAGTCTTATTTGTGCTTTAAAATTTGTCTATAAACGTTTATTGCAAAACGACTAATTTTAAAAAAATAGCTAAAGTTTAAAAGAAGAACTGAAAAGAAAATGTTTTCCTGGTGTTCTGTTGATTGCGTTTGGTCGGTGTTCCAAATTTAGAGCGATATTTCAAGCGAAAAAAGATTCGACGCCAGTATATAAATCAAAATGGCGTCCACCATTCGCAACGAAGAATTAGTCAGACTTTTAAAAAAATGTGTAATCGAAAAGATTAATCATTCAAAATGGACAGCACCAGCAGTGAATTCAAAGAAAATAATTAAAAAAATATATTGTTTGTGCAAATTTCTCGCCAGGATTTAAAAAAACTGTTTAGAATCACATAACTGCCCATTATAAAGTCCAGAATAATTTTTTGCGAAGTTAAACGACAGATGTTTTCTTTTTTCGAAGTTGCATCTCTCTGAAGTGTATTTACAAATACTGATTGAGAAAGGATTTTCAGAGTTAACAACCATGCATACGCACCAGGGATAGTTTATAAATTCAACCGATTTCATTTGGTATAAAGATGGTTTCAATTATATTTCAACAATCTATTTTCCGATATCTTTCCATCTCTGCTTGGGCGTATATGTATGTATGTATATATGGGCGTATGTATTTATTTACATCCGTACTGATAATAAGTTTAAGAACGTAATGTTAATTGATTGGGGTCACAGCATTTAATGGTTTGTTTTGTTTGTTTTTTTTTGGGGGGGGGGTGTTTTGTTTTTTGGGGGGGGGGGGGGTTATGTCAAGACTCACTAGGGGCTATAAAAGTGCAGTTATGAGTCGTGATTCTTCCTTTAAACTTTGAAAGATTGTAAAAAAACACTTTAAGAAGCCATTGGTAGGCCATCCCTACCACTTCTTGTAAACAAAGATTTAAGACGTTCTTGACCAGAACAGAGATTGGTTTTACTTTTTTCATCCCCTCTCTTCCCAAATTTATTTACTTGTGAAATACAAACATGTCAGTCTTCAAATGCGCGAATCTATTCACTTTCGAATTTAATGTATTAATTAGTGAATATTTTGCAGAATTTTCGATATTTTGATTTTTCAATGTCTTTCTACCTCTGCTTAAACGTATATGTATCTATATTCATGTATGGATGTATTTACGTCCGTACGGATAATTAGTTAAGGAATGTAATATTAACTGATTGGGGCTGCAGCATTTAATGTAAGTTTGGTCGAGACTCACTAGCATTTATAAAGAGTTGATATTCGGGGTTATACTAAGTTACTTTTAAAAATTATTTCATTCTTTTCTTCCTTCTATGTCGTGGTACAGTGGATATCGGCTCGGAACGAGAAACCGGGGAGCCGAGTTCGAATTCCAGTTGAATCCATTGTATTCATTTACGCGCAAATACCCTTGGGAAAAGTATCAATCCGTCTCTTCCTTCCAGTTATGGGTTAAATAGCAGGACAGATTGGGTTCTATAGCCTTGGTCGGCAACCAGTCTACCGCAGAAAGCAATGGCATCCTACTGCGGGATAATCTTCTGCCCAGTCAGTCATGTCTCTTTCGAGTTACTTTTAAAAATTATTTCATTCTTTTCTTCCTTCTATGTCGTGGTACAGTGGATATCGGCTCGGAACGAGAAACCGGGGAGCCGAGTTCGAATTCCAGTTGAATCCATTGTATTCATTTACGCGCAAATACCCTTGGGAAAAGTATTAATCCGTCTCTTCCTTCCAGTTATGGATTAAATAGCAGGACAGATTGGGTTCTATAGCCTTGGTCGGCAACCAGTCTACCGCAGAAAGCAATGGCATCCTACTGCGGGATAATCTTCTGCCCAGTCAGTCATGTCTCTTTCGAGACATGATCGCCCAAGCGTGTATCACGTATGACACTTAACTGACTGATCCTACTAACTCCGATCCATAAATCCTTTCCTCGTTACAGATAAGGGGAGAACAAGATCTTCTCTCATAAACCGACCCACGAGTACGTATACAATTTTATGAGGGGAATATATATATAGGTAGGTAGGTAAGATAGATAGATAGATAGATAGATATTTCACCGTCGTAGTGTCGGCGATTTAACTGCCTATCCCACTCTATTTTCTCGTGAGTGAGGTAGGTTGTTAGCAATCCAATGGTATAAAGAAAGACCTACAAAGGACGGAAGAATTCTCGATTAGTCAACAGCCAGTTAAACAGAGGTAGTGTCACAATAAATCACTGTGGAGAAACCACTCTACTAATTATCCCAAGAAACATCATGGCAATAAAGAATCAAAATATGGAACCTAGCGGCGTGAAGGGTGTTGTCTAATTGAATCCTCCCCCAATATTTAATAACATGCGCAACAGGTTTCACCGGAACCATTATCCAGCGATTGTTTGCATCAAGCAAAAAATAACTTACGGGATATGGTGCATAAGAACATTGTACAACAGGAGAATGTAAAACAAAAGAAGAGTAGGTTAAATGTCAATATTTTAGATGTATGTGAAACTAGGTGGCCATACAACGGAGATTGTGTCAGGGACAAAGACAAGATTATATATGCAGGCACAGAGAAAAAGGAAAAGGAGTAAGTTCGTTATTGAATTAAAACTTAAAGAAAAGTATTTTGGAAGACTGCCAGTGATCTGAGAAAATTCTTGTAGTTAAACTGAAAGGAAAGGCCTTCAACATATCTGTTAGTCATGTAATGCACCGATAACACAAAGTACAGAAGAAGAAATCAAATCTTTCTACTTAATGCTAGACAAAACCAAAGCTCAGTATAAATCACTAGAAATTAGAATTATCATGGGAAACTTCAATGCCAAAGTAGATAAGGAAATGGAATGGAAAATGTCTGGCAAATTCGGACTAGGCACCCAAACCAAAAGCCGAGAAAAATGAATTCAATTGTGCACG
Source organism: Ascarosepion bandense (assembly GCA_037127315.1). Classification (NCBI taxonomy): domain Eukaryota; kingdom Metazoa; phylum Mollusca; class Cephalopoda; order Sepiida; family Sepiidae; genus Ascarosepion; species Ascarosepion bandense. Next base: position 3,131,795 of record JBBBDQ010001153.1, on the reverse strand, counting down.
ACGAATGACCAGGTAAGAGCCAACATCTGGTTCCAGGAACATCTAAGACGATTATGGACATGGAAAATGCAAGTTAACTACATAACCATTAACAAAATATTCCGGAATCCAATTGTTCACTACAAAACCTATCCAAGTGCCGACAGGGAAAGTGACCACTTCTTGATGCAAACTGAGGCTGAAACTACGGAACCTGAAGTAAAGTAATGCAGCACCCAAATTGCAATACAACAGAGTCCTGAATGACCCGAATTTGAAGGAAAAAAATATGGACAGGGTGAAAAGAAGAGACAAGGGACAAAATAGAAACGGTAACTGGAAATGGGACACAGTAAAAGAAGCTTTAGGGACATCGGCAAGCAACATCATCCCAAATGAAAACGGATGCAAAGGAAAAAACGAATGGATCACAAATGAGATCCTTGATATGATGCAATGGAGACAGAAAATAACGCCAAAACATGGAACGGAATGTAGAAAACTACCCGAGGAAATAAAGGGAAAATGCAGACAGGGTAAAGAAGAATGAATCAACGAAAAATGTGCAGAGTTAGAGAGACTGAGTATTACAAGGATGTGCGTTGTGGTGCAGTTGATATCGACTCGGAACGACAAATCGGGGAGCCGAGTTCGAATTCCAGTTGAATTCCTTGCATTCACTTACGCACAAATACCCTTGGGAGAGGTATTAATCCGTCTTTTCTCTCCAGTTATGGGTTAAATAACAGGACAGATTGGGTTTTATAGCCTTGGTCGGCAACCAGTCTACCACAGAAAGGAATGGCAACCTACTGCGGGATAATCTTCTTCCCAGTGAGTCATGTCTCTTTCGAGACATGATCGCCCAAAGCGTGTATCACGTATGGCACTTAACTGACTGACTGAATATAATAGTTAGAGACATGATTAAGGCTTCTACTAGGCATAAAGTTGTAGATCGGTTTTCTATTGTTATGAAGTAATAAACTGAACCCCCAACTAATTAACTACTTAATAATATAATACATTTTTCACCCTTTAGCTATCAGTCAAATAGCAGGACAGATTGGGTTCTATATCACGTATGACTTTTTACTGAGTATCACAAATAAAAGAGATATGCATAAGAAATAAGAGAACTAACAAGATAAAAGGCATGCCCATCAACGAGATGCATAAAATCCAAAGACAAAACGCTCATATCAATGAAAGAATAAATACTTCAGCGATGGAAGAAATATATCGAAGATCTTTTCCACAGCGAAAAGAGAACAGCCGGCAATACATAGAAATACCAACGGGATGGAAATATTTAAAAACCGAAATATAAACTGCAATAACCAAATTGAAAAGAAACAAATCGGCAGGGCGAGATGGAACTTTAATATAGATGCTGACAGCCTTTGATGATTTTAGCACAGACATGATTTTCAGAAATAATAAATGAAATCTACAACAGTGATAATGTACCGGAAAACCTAAGAAGATCTATTTTCATAGCTATGCCTAAGAAATCAGGTGCAAGCGAACGTAAACTATACCAAACGATCACATAACAAAACTCATCTGATTAATAGAGCGTGTAGCAGAAACAGCCCAGAGATAGGACAAGAAACGGCGCGTGTTCGTCAAAGACACCGGAACAGGGGATGCGATATTTATGCTCAGAATGTTATTAGTAAGAGCAATACAAATGCGGAGGGAGGTCTACCTGTGTTTTGTAGACTACTTAAAGATGTCCGATAAAGTACGCGACAAAAATCTGTTAGAGATGCCCAACAACCTTGACATATTTGCGAAATAATAATAATTAGAATAATCCAAAATATATAGTGGAAGCTAACCGCTTGCGTACGGTCAGGAAATGGATTCGGCAGATGTACAAAAATAAAAAGGGTTGTAAGACAAAGAAATATCTTTTCCTCGAATTTCTTCAACCTATACAGAGAGCCAAGTTCTGAGAGATCTAGAAATCCTGCCAGAATTCATCATGGGCAGCCACAATCTTAGTAATAATAGATATGCAGATGACATAGTGTTGACAGCAGACACGGAAAGGAAATCTCAAAACCTCCTACAGAATGAAAACAAGAAGAAAGGACTAAACATAAAGCAAAAGAAAACTGAATGCATGGTTATTAGTAAAAAAGAGGATTCCAAAATCAAATTACAGGTCAGATTTACTAAAATCAAACAGGAGTAGAAATTTAAATACCTTGAAAGTGTTTCAGCAGAGGACAGAAAGTACGACACTGAATTCCAAAGTCGTATTTTGATGGCCAAAGACACATTCTAAAATCTAAGCAGAGTATTAGGAATAAAGTACTGAACTCTTACGTGATGTCTCTCCTTCTGTATGGCAGTAAATACTGGACAATCTCCTCAAAGAGGAAGAAGAGACTTGAAGCACGAGAAACAAATAAAAAAGTACTGAAATGTTACGGGATGTCTGTCCTCATGTATGGCAGCGAATGCTGAACGATCTCCTCAGCGAAGGAACAGAGATTCGAACCAACAAAAATGTGCTTCTAAAGAAGGATGCTGAGGATACTGTTGACCAAACATGTGATCAACGACGAGATTTTGGAGAGAATGGAATCAAAAAGGAAACTTATACTTAACATCATAAAGAGACAGGTAAAACTTCTTGGACACGCAATGGGGAAGGAGGGCTTGAAGATGTGGAGAGCCATGATCGCCTAACTCCTGAAGAGAATAGGCGCATAAAAGAGAAAGATGGTTACCATGTGTGTGTGTGTGCGTGCGTGCGTGTGTGTGTGTGTGTGTTCTTACAATAGTGCAGAAAATCGATAATATATATATATAAAGCAAGATGTGTGTGTGTGTGTGTGTGTGTGTGTGTGTGTGTGTGTGTGTGTGTGTGTGTGTGTGTGTGTTTATCTGTCTGTATGTCCTTTATAGAAATCCACAATTTTTATTCGATTCTCACCAAACTTCACACATTAGTTTTAAAGCTTTCATTACACCCGAGCAACGCCGGGCTATACTGCTAATTCTACATAAATGCGATGGTGGTAACGTGAACGCTATTGCACATGCTTCTCGTTCGCTACTACTAGTAGAAACTACAGTCAGATTAAAAAAGAGGCGTTGGAATTAATTTGCAATGAAAAAATCCACAAATTTATACACAGGAGGACTTTTCGGTAGCTGAGAGACCACAGACATTTATTATCAATTTATAGTTCAAAGAAAGAAATTACTACGCATACAGTGAATAGATTACAACACTGGATCTTATTAAATTACGATTTTAGAATAGAATACTAACCATCTAAAGATTAGGATATCCAGATGAGTGATCAAGATCGACACCAAAAACTATTGAGCAGTTTGAGGAACCTGTCATTGCAACATTAAAAAAACAATATAAATTAAGAATATATGTAGTACGCGAATTAGCAGTTACCCTGGATGAAATAAAAGGCAAAACAGAACATATTTATTGCGGAAATAAAAAACGATTAAAAGAAAATAAGAAAGAACGAAATCCAAACTTGAATACTTACGCTCTATGTGATGGAGTATAGATGTTTGAACAAAGGGTAGAAATATTAAATATTATCAATTTCATAGTTTACATACGGAGTTTTGAAGGATGTAATTTCATGAGAAGCTATGTATACTGGACTAAAATGAATGAAGACATTGACAAAGTAATAAAAGCCTTCAAAGGTTGTGTTCTTGGAGCAAAATCACTTACCACGAAATTACAACCCTGGCCAAAGACATATCTTCTGTAGTGAAGACTTCACAGAGATTTTGCAGGTCCAATAGATGGATCACATTATCTTGTGGTATTGGATAGCTTTACTAAGTGACCGAAAATTTGGAAGTGAAAAGAAAAACCCCGTGACTTTAAATTTTTTACGCAAACTGTTTGCAAGATATGGCATTTCATATACAATAGTCTCGGATAACAGTACACAATTGATCACTGCAAGCGAATTCGAAGAATTTTTATAAAATATTCTCGATTGAATATATACTCTGCCGTATCATTCAAGATCAAACGAACAAGTTGAGTTGTTTGTGGTACTTTCAAGAAAGCTTTCAAAAAAAGTAAGTCAAGAAAAACGAAAACAAAATATGATATTTATGGTAAAAGCAAAAATGTGAACATAAACGACATTATAATCAGCTAAAGGAACGTTACTATGAAAGTACTGTACAATGTTTTCGATGAATTCGTTAAACATGCAAATATCATTTTTAGAAAAAAGAAACGAACAGAAAAACTGTTGGTCCTAAACGTAAAAGATAAGAAGTACGTTGGCGAACTCACCAGGATGAGGGGAGGTGGTACGAATAAATCAAAAATGCAATAAAATATTTATTAATAAAAGAAATCTCAAAAGCGAGACGTTGTGAAGTAAATGACACGCACTCGGTCACAAAAAGAACCAGTCTAGAGACTTAAAGTACTCTAATGTATCTAGAATCATTGGAGTCAGTCATCAGTGCATTTCTCAAAGGTGTAAGAACGAGTGCCTAAAAAAGACATCATATTATAACCACTAAAAAACGAGTTATAACAGTAATGATTTGATTTTACATTGTTGGGAAACGCGTGGACTCCAAAGAAATGTATATATTTTTTATTTACTTCGAATTTATTGTTGTTAAAATGAGTCCTTCATGTTTTGTGGTGTCTTCATTAGATTGTATCGATTCTGGTCATGTTCCGATTTGGTTTTGTAATAGAAAATAACTCCGTCAATTATCCATAAATTCTCAGTACATTTCTCCAGGAGTATGCCTCTTTCTTTTCATTTCTTGTTAAAACACGCTTTGAGCCATCACAAGACAGAAACGTATTCTTTGAAACCAATATCCTCTATACGTAGAGTTGAATGTGGTCAGCAACCGTGAATCTTGGTCAAGCTTAACAGAGCAATATCCGTCTTTTGCTGATTTATGATTAATTCAGCACCTGCGAGTTTGCAGGTGAGCTTCTCCATAGTGGGGGTCTGTTATGATTAATAATCTATGATTTTTTTAATACAGGCATAAACGATGTTTGCCATTGCTTTTACGCACATACACAATACTCTTTTGGGGTGAAATGATAAAAAACATGTCGGTTTGTTCATGTACTTTATACCAATATTGAGACAACGAAAATAAAATTTGGATCTGAAGCTTGTTATCTTCTCTTATAAAACTGACTGTCTTTTTCACGCTGATAGAATGACGATATTAACACGTATATATAAATATAAGCGTACAATATATCTTTTATTTGCTTCTTAGTGACTTTGGCTGTGAAGTGAAGATGACTGGTCTGGGGGTCAAGACACATGCATACGAGGGTGGAGCCTGAGGCCGCGCACGTCCGCTGTTCTCCCTGTATCTTTCTCGGCCTGTCTCCCGATCTCAACTGCTGCCTGGCTTCTACTGCCAACTCAACTGTCTTAAGATTCATATCACGGGTGAATTCGGCCTGCACACGTTATGCTTCAGGCACATTGTTTACAATCAAAATTTCGAGCTTTACATTATCTGATCTTGACTACGCTGGTTATCAAAACGCAGTTTTGCTCGTCACCCGGCACCAGCACTCCTCAAATTTTCAGATTAATATATATTTTCAAAACATATATTTTCTTTTGTTAACCGGCTTTCATTTTTGCTGGTTCATAAAAATACACTTCTGCGCGATATTACGCACAAAGTCAGATAATGTATAACAGGGTGACTATCTGGTTTTAGGACAATGTGGTACCGGGTTAGCAAAATGATCAATATTAGAACATCTGATCATGGTACATTTTCATCAACCTTTTTGTAGAACTTATTTGTGTACATTTTGTTTCTTGAATGATACATTGTATCGCGACTAGATTTCTCAGAGACGCTAGGCCTAATAGGGTTCGTTCTTTTGGGATCACAACAAAGCACTTTAACGTCTTCCATTTGCCATTATAGAAACAGTCTATGGATGTCGAGATGTCTTTGAGCTATTTTATGCAGTCAGTACAGCTGTTTCATTTTGCTTTATGCTGGGTAGTGGCTGTACATAGGGGTTGATATTGTTTGGAAGTATTTATTACAAAAACGCGTAAAGAAAGAGTAGTTCCTTCAGCTCCTGTGTTAAGATTGTCATTCAATTTATGCAAACATTGTATGTTAGAGTGTGTGATGTCAAAGATTGCAAATACTGCAGATATTCCTTATGGCCTGCTGTTTGATTGCAGTAAACGACATCAAATCGTTTGTATAACCCTTGTACAGATTCGTTGAATAGATACAGCTATCATATTTCAAGTTGTAAGGTTCTTGCTTGTGATTTTGGTTGTGGATGCTTTGATGTAAAGTGGACTTGTTTCTCCTTTTCTGGACTTCCTTTTGTTATTGAAACACATTTTGTCTCAATGATTGTTATGCAGAACATATTGTACAACAAGTAGAGCACTTTTTCTTTAGACGGAAATCAGTACCAACACTTCGTTTACAATAACTGGAGCCAGGACTTTGTCTAATATCTCTGATTACTATTTACTGTCCTGAATTACAGCCAGTTGCTTCATGTGCTTCAAGGAAGCTTCATGGACTTGACAAAGATTTAGGACGCGGATGTGCGTTGTGGTGCAGTGAATATCGACTCAAAACGACAAATTGGGGTGCCAAGTTCGAATTCCAGTTGAATTCCTTACATTCACTTACGCACAAATACCCTTGAGAAAGGTATTAATCCGTCTGTTCCCTCCAGTTATGGGTTAAATAATAGGACAGATTGTGTTCTATAGTCTTTCCAGGCAACCAATCTGCCGCAGAAAGCAATGGCAACCTACTGCGGGATAATCATCTGCCCTGTCAGTTATGTCTCGTTCGAGACATGATCGCCCACAGTGTGTATCACGTATAGCACTTAACTGACTGACTACTTCATGTGCTTCAAGGAAGCTTCATGGATTTGCCAAAGATTTAGGACTTCTTGAAGTGCTGGCATTTTTTCTTTAGATTATTGCTACTTTTGTAATTCTGAACGCCTTGTTATTCACCATCTTGAAATTTACATTTTAACTGTAATCGACATCTGGCAAAAAATGCTTTCATTGCCCCATCAAGTATACTTTTTCAATAGAACCGTGCAATACAAACATTGGAGGCTCAAGCTGCTCTACGAACTTCTATCAAATAACGTCTGTGTTTCGTTTACCGATTACTAATTTCATTATTTAGAAAATTCCACACGTTAAGACTTCTGAGACCTTCTCGTGACAACAGAAGAATACAGCCAATTTGTTTGTTTCCCAGTACCCCTTTAAAGAAAACATACAAGTTGGGAAAATTTGAACGATTCTACTCGATCAGTAGTCACCCAACACATAACTGGTTCAATAATGTCGCGTGTAATTAAACTTAATCACAGATGCATCAGGAATAAAATCTAATGGCGACTTTCGGTTATTCTATATACACGTTGTTCTGTCTCGTGTTATCGACATTCAGTGACGACTACTTCGTAAATTTCTCAAGAAATTTCCATTTTTATGGGTGTATCTTTTGCGTAATTTACTGGTGACACCATGTACACATTTGGACATTCGTTTATTCATAATGTACAAAGTTAATTTAATTTTTCTACATAGAGAATGATAGTGCAAGAGAGGTAATCGATATAATATCATTACACTGACTATATATATATAGTCATCCGCAGACAGATCTGTTTCACTGTATCACAGCTCATCAGTACGGTTAGACATCCGATTGATTTTAGGCAAGATTGAAACCCGACCGAATTGTCATCAGTCGGTGATTCTACCTATGGGCGCTCGGTAGAAGAAAGCAGACTTTTAGTGTGTGATAGACATACGGCAATAGCTAAGAGTGTTATATATATATATATAGTACTGTGCAACAGTATTAGGACAAGAACTATTTTATCTTCTATTAGGCATTTTGACAGAAAATAGTTTTATTTGATTTATTCAACAAACGCTTTAACAATAAAAAAATATTTGTTACAAAATAAATTTGATATTTAGTATAATAGCCTTTTGCTTTGATCACAGCCTTCATTCTGTCAGGCATTGACATCACAAGTTTCTTCAATGTGTCTAATGGTATTTCCTGCCAAGCAGCTTGTATTTGTTCCCAAAGTTTGTCTTGCGAAGTAACATTAGATTCATCAATTCGTGAGGGGGAATAAGATAAAAGTCAGTCATATCCAAGGATAATAGAATAATGAGTAATTTCAAAATAACTTGTTTAATAGAAAATAGGAAAAATTAAATATAACTTCTTTCTAATACATTTCTTTTTCACCTGGTTTTAAATAATCCATATGTATTATCAATTTACTTGGCTTTTCACACTGAATTTGAATTTCAGTGATGTTTTAGTGAGTTTTTTCAGTGAGTTTTTTTAGGAAAATCACCTTGCCCTAACACATTTGCACACTACCGGTAGTGTGCAAAAGTGTTAGGACAGAGGTGACATTAAACTTTATTTTGATGCCTCATAAAAGATAAAATAGTTATTGTCCTAATACTTTTGCACAGTGCTGTATATATATATATATAGTGGAAAGGATGAAGAGGGCTCTTCGTTCTTGATATTGGCTTTGTATCCTAGGAAATCAAACTGGGTAGATATTAATAATGAAAAATGGAAACTCATATTTCATTCTTATGTTATTACTTGTCCTGTACTAGGAAAAGGTACATTTCTAAACACCATGTTTCTTCTTTCCTTTTGGCTTTGTACTTTCGTAAAGCTAATCAAAGGAAATATTACTGATGGGATTGATGAAAAAGATTTTACGCTCTCATAATGGTGCAATGATGAATAAATATCAATAATGGAAATGTGACAAAACATTCATCCTTCTCAAATTTGGTCTTGGGCAAAACTAAGGTTATGTATGTGAGTAATTATCAATACAGAAAATGGAAGACAAATATTCTTCTTCTCGATAGATCTTACTCAAATAACCTGAGTAGATATCAATAAGGGAAATAACAAAATAAGCTCTTATGCGATTTGGCCATATATAGTTAAAAAATAAGCTGAACAAACAACCTGAAGCCTGTCGTTAACTGGGGTAAAATATGACGAGTTAATTTTAACCCCTCCAAAACTAAACTATTCTCTATTAATCATCCGAAATATTCTGTTCTATGATCCATCAGCATGGCTGATGCTAACCTCCGTGAAAGTGACGATGCGTTTTCTCGGGATCACGTTCTCAACTGATATGAAGTGGAAAGACTATATTGAATCCATTAGTAGGTCAGATGCTAAAAAAGTTGGTTCATTCTGTCGTACGAGACAAGCTTTTTTCTCCAGGGTCTATCTTACATATCTATAAATCTATTATTCGTCCATGCTTAGAATATTGCTGCCACATATCACCCAGTGACCTTAGTATTTACCTTGAACTCGTTTATAAAATCGAAAGTAAGAATCAGCAATATTATTAGAACTGATCACGCAACTCGGCTTCAGTCACTTTCCCACAGACATAAGGTTGCTTCTCTGTTCCTTTTCTATAAATACTTTCATCGTAATTCTTCGGATGAGCTCTTCACTATGATACTGAGACTATTTTAATTTATGCGCAGCACTAGACTAGTCTCGAGATCTCATCAATTTAGAGTTGAGATGGCTGGATGTAGCCGTAAATTCTATGCTAACAGTTTCTTTTCTTGCACTTCTTGCTTGTGGAACTCCCTTCCAGCTCCATGTTTTCCAAATAACTTTAATCTTAAAATATCTGTGCAATGTCAGCCGCTATCTATTGTCCTGATTACCTTTTCCTCTTCCCTCCTATTATTAATGTTTCTGTTCCTAATTCTTCCGCACCCTGTAATCTCTTGCGTCTTCTTGCTTTTACTGTCTTGCATGGGGTGATATCGATTTCAAAAATTGCACCTAAGTCGAGACTCACTTTTTTAGGTACCTCCACTCATTTTCGATACCTAAATTTAAATTGAAATTTTAAAAATAAATAAGTTATCTTCAAGCTTTAAAATTAGCTTTAATTGAAAGCCAAGAGATTAAATTTAATAATTTTAGTAAGCAAAACATACTGGTGTATTTTTAACCGAAATTATATTGATTGAAATCTAAAATTTTGAAATTTTACCAATTTTTTAAAATATACCGCCATTTTTAATTGATTGACACATTACGTAAACAGTAGCCAAATTTCTGTTTTTAAAAATATTGCAAATATAAAATATACATCGCTGACACGTTAAGTCAAATTTTAAAATTAAAACTTACCTTTATCAGTTTTCAATCAATTAATAATTGCTTACAGCCAGAAATTTACAATAAAAAAAAATTACGGTAGCCCTGGTTTTATGTCAGTCATTGAAGCGATGACAGATAACTGATACGAGATGTTGACAAGGACGCAATGTATGGCGCCCATCGTGCTAAAAATATTTTTTGTTTTTAACTAAATAGTAAAATTAAAAATTTTACGTAGTTTCAGCACTTATATAGATATTTTTCGCATTTTCTTGTACTGTACAATACATGTTTTTTTTTAATTATCATAAATTAGTTAATGCACCTACAGTCACAATTAATTAAAAAATTGAGGAATTGAAAAAAAAATACTTACTTTAAATGTTGAAGGAATTACTTGCAAAACAGGCTGTTAAATTTTAGAAATGTAGAGAATAAAATATCGTAAGAATGAAAGTAAGTTCTTCTGTTTTGCTATGTAAGGAGGAACTACGCAGAACGCAAATCATTTTGGCCTATATAGAACACCGTACTTTATAAATTTGAACATCAATACTTTATAAATTTGAACATATTTGCACAAATAATTTTTTTCTTTTTAAAAATATACGCGAGAAAAATTTTTATTAATTTTTATTTTTGATAAGCAGTATAATCATCAATTCTTAACTAATAAAAAAAAAACATACGGTTCTTTAAAAGATTTTTAAAATATTTTTAAAACTTTATGAATTATTATAATTAAAAAAAATGAAAACAATTCTTTTAAAATTTTATTAGTAATCGAAAAAGAATTTTTTCTTCAGACTATAATGTCCTTAATTTTTATTATTTATTCCAGCAATTAAAAGCTTATCAAATTAAATTATATTAAAGTTTTATTGCATTTTTTATATTCCTCTTCGGAGCAGATTTTCGTATAGTGAATCATAATTTTAAATTAAAAAAATAGATGATTTAAATTTCCCGATGAGTTCTGCGTTTAACTAATAAAAAGTAAATCGCAGAAAATTAAAATTTATTAAAATTTCATGAATTTACGTGAAGAGGGGAGAACAGAGTTAAGAAAACAAATTTTTTTCATCAATATTTAAAAAAAAAATAATAATTTCAAAAATAATTCTATTCATTTGTGAATGAGTACTGCAAGTTTCATTAAAATCCGACAATTATTTGATTTTTGCAAGAATTTCTAAATTAATGTGTTTGTCACCGAAAAAGTGAGTTACGTAAAAAATTACGTAATCGATTGTAAAATAGTCGTAACTGTTTTGACCACGCTAACTCCAAATCAAAACAAAATTTTCTGCAAAAATTTTGAACATGTTCAAAGGGATTAAAAATTTTATAAAATAAATAAACATTACTTTGAAAAAGTTCGTTTTATTAAGTTTTGAACCTTTTTAAATAATTCTATGCTGGATTTTTTGTTATGTAATGGGGGTACCTACTTTTTACATTACTTTGATCTTTCCTCTTCATAATATTATAAACATTTTGATAGAAAAAGTTCGTTTTATTAAGTTTTGAACCTTTTTAAATCATACTATGCTGGATGTTTTTTTATATTAGAGAATCCTGAAAATCGAAAAAGGCAAGCCCCTTCTTGACTGTGAATCTCCCTTGACAAATTGTAACCCAGGAGAATAAAATTAATGGCAAAACAAAATCCCCTTTCTCAATTTAGGATTTATGTCGTACAAAAACTAAGTGATACAAATATATATTGTGGATATGTTAAAAGCAACATCCCTTCTCCTAATTTTCTTTTTACACACGTCACCTGAGCCGGTTAATAGCAAAAATAGCGACATGAAAATAGTCATGTTGCATCGGTTATGTCAGTTGTCATATGATGTTAATGCAAATAATGCCAACCTCAAAAGAAACAATGCAATCCTCAAACACCAGCTTCGTTCTTCTGTGGAGCAAAGCCGCAAATAAATAGCAAGACGGCTAAACACGAAATGACAAAATTATCAACCAACCAACAAGCTTCAACTAATAGGAACTCTACAGGAAATTCACCGCAATCAACAGATAATTCAACAGCTGAATAAAAAGACATTCAATACAGAGTGACAAAATCTGGTTCTCGTAATTCTAAGTGAATTTGGATAAATATGAATATAGGAAATTCCCAAACACAATCTTCATTTTTCAGTGAGTCATTGTTCTGTAAGCTAAGATAAATAAATATCACAATCAATCGTCCTTAACTAGCATCTTATGCCCTACGAATTTGAGTAAATATCAAAAATATTATTTTTGCTTCTACCAATTACCAATTAGCTCGTGTACTGCAGTGAACACATTTGAGTAAATATCTTTGATGAAAATATCAAAGTCAAACATTTATTCACGTTTTTTGTTCTAAAGAAAAAAAAGCTGGATGATGATATGTAATGAAAATTATTAAATTATTTTTTTCTTTTTTTTTTTTTCAATTGTTCTGGTACCGTACGAAGCTAAACTGATTGATATGAAAAACGGAAATAGTCTTCTCACCTTTGGCTTTGTTGGACATTCATCTAAACTTAACAAATAGTAATAATGAAATATTTTCTTCTGACGTCACATTCATTAACTAAATGAGTAAATATCACTCACGGAAATGGCAAATCTGGCATTCTCCATTCATTTCAGCTCGTGCCGCACTCATTTCAACGGTGTATATCACAAGGGAATGAAATGGAGAAACACATTTACCCCGATACCATTTGGTCTTTTGATCATCTCCACGATTTATAGATAGATAGATAGATAGATAGATAGATAGATAGATAGATAGATAGATAGATGTAATGCCACTCACGCATTTATTTATCGTTCATTCAGTAGTGAATTTGAACACTCTGGGCTACTGACGTGCGTATTACATTGTGTATATGACACACTAAAATTCGCTTTTCTCCACCGAGCGCCCATAGCTCAGAAGTAGAATCACTGACTGATGCCAATTCGGTCGGGTTTCAACAATCCTGGCTAGAAGCAGATGTCTAACCGTACTGATGAGCTCTGATGCAGTGAAACAGGATTGTCTGCAGATGACGATATATATATATTAATGAAAATTGTCTTCCATAATCCTTTGTCATTCTCAGCTAATCTAAGTAAATATTAATAATAGAAAATGTTAAATTTTTTCGGACCTGTACGAAACTTATCCGAATAAATAAATTCAATGGAAAAACCGGAACAATTTTCTTTTCCGTATCTTGATTTTTGATAAAACATGTTAAATTAAATATTAGAGTAAATATCCTTAGCTAAAATGACAAAACACGAATTTCCTCCTCTTCTTTTCGTTATTTGTGTTATATGAAAGCTAGTATATGCAAATGTATACACTAGAGACCAAAGGCTTGAGGCCACCCTGTGAATTTCGAAACTGAAATTTGGGTCCAAACTAAGCTAATCAGTCTGGAGGTACTTTCTAATTCTGAAGTGTTTTGTCATATGTTTAGCTTTAATAATGATGAAATTAAACTGTTACTGCGTAAGGTTTCAGTAAAATTTCAGGTCTTTCGGCTTTTAATCTGCTTAAGCTTACTTATGGTAAATTTCAATTTTACGAAACTCCTACTGTAGATGAGTGGACAAGTACTGATGAGTTGAATAGTTTCATCATCATGGCTCAGTAAAAGTTAATTAAACCCAAACAGTTATGAAACTTAGTTATTAAATCCAGGGAGTATTCCAAATGTTTGGTCTATAATCTATATACAAAGTGAATGAATCAAACAGACTTCCTTCTCCTATATAACCATACGTCGTACAAATACTGTGTTAATATCGATAGTCGAAACAGTGAAGCAATTTTCTTTTAGGCATTTGACCTTCTGAAGTACAAATCTGAACTAAGTAAATATCAATGAAGGGTCGAGTGAAAGAAAATTGTCCTTCTTACCGCAAAAAGAATTTTACCTAAAATGGAGGCGATGAAACAGAATTTGAATTGTTGAATTATCCTTTTTTCTCTAATATGAGCGTTCCATCCTTAGATTTTATACTTCCTGTTGATGAGCATACTTTTTGTACTGTTAGTGATTTTTATGTATATCTTTTTGTATTAGTTGTGCTCAATGTCTCTATTTCAGCACATTTGTTGTTGAGCCATTATTATTTAGTCGGTCTGCACTTGATTTTTATTTCTTTGTGTAGTTTCTTGTATTCCGTTCCATGTTTTTGCATTGTTTTCCGTCTCTTTTGCATCATGTCCAGAATCTCATCTGTGAGCCAATCATTTTTTCCTTCTCTGTCTGTTTTCCTTTGCGACAATGTCGTTTGCTGATGTCATTAACGATTCTTTTAGTGCGTCCCAGTTTGAGTTTCTGTTTCCAATTTGTCCCTCGTATTTATTTTCGTACTGTCCATGTGTTTTTTCCTGCAGCTTAAGGTCATTAACGAATCTGTTGTATTGCAGTCTGGGTGTTGCACTAGGCTTCTTCAATCCCCGGAGTTTCATCCTTAGTTTATATATAACCGGAAACTGGTCGCTTTCACAGTCGGCACAGTTTAGCAATGAACAACTGCATTCATGAATCCCCTGTTTATAGTTATATAGTCGATTTGGTTTTTCGTGTCCCTTCTTGGTCTTCTCCATGTTCATAATCGTCTTGGGTGTTCTTGAAACCAGGTGTTGGTTTTTACACGGTCACTGGCCGGGCACGATTGGACCCATTTTTTTCCTCAGTCATTGGGGTTTCCTAGTCAAAATTGCCAACTGTTACACCTTCTCTCTCCTTGCCTGCTTTGGCATTCAAGTTTCACATGATAATTCTAATTTCTTGTGTTTACACTGAGTCTTGGCGTTGTCCAGTTCAAAGATTCTCATTCCTCCACAGTGCTTTGCTTTGTCGGTGCATGCACTACTATAACAGCAATGTTGAACGGCTTTCCTTTCAGTTTGACAACGAGAACTCTTTCGGACGAATAGCAGTACCCCACGGCGCATTCATGTCTTGGTCCAGTATCAAGCCGACTCCCTTTTCATTGTTTTTACCGCCTTCATATATGATCCTGTGGTTGTCACAGACGAAATCTCCGTTGTTTGGCCACCTACTTTCCTAAAATTTTAATATTTAATGCGCTTATCTCCTGCTTGACATTCTTCAGTTGTTCGTTGTTTTTTAACCTTTTTTACGTCCCGAGAGCAATAGTGTAAATGATGATAACTCCTCATCTCAAAACTTCAGAAAAAAAAACACTGACAAAATACTAATAATGGAAATGCTGGTACATAGATACCTTTATCGCTATCTGATCCAATTCCAGTAATTATCACCAAATCAAAAAGCCTTTCTCTCATTAAGGTGCGATGATGTACAAAGCTAATTACAGTGTACATTAATAATATGATGATACAACACTATATTTCTTCTTGATTTTGGCTCTTTTCAATATTTAACTGAATAAATTTAAAAAGTGGAAATTTTAAAACGAAATTCCTCTTTGTCCATTTGGCCTTATGACGTACTCATCTAAACTGGACAAATGCAGCAAATATCGTGTGTCTTTTGCCGTATTCTTTTAAACTGATTAAATATCGCTATTAGAAATTCGGAGAAGCAATATTTTTCTTTCGTTAGTCGTTGCGCAAAACAGATTAGCAATGTAAGATCTAAGGAAAAGTGAATAAATGTTACTAATAGAAATATTTAATACTGTCCCTCTTTCTTCATAACAAACTAAACTTAATCAATACCACACATGGAAATAGTGAAAAACCAATCTTTATCGTTCCTTGTCTCGTCTTAACCCAACTTAGAATAAATATCACTAACAAAGTAATTGAAACAAAATTTCTTTCTTTTGAGCTGTTGCTGTACTACAGTAACGGAAATGGCGAATTTCATCCTTCATTCTTTCATTTTGCCTTCTATTTTTTGTTAGTAATTAAAATATTAGATATAACTAAGGAAAAAGATGAATGTAAATATTTCTTCTTCCATTTGACCTTGTATTCTAAGCTAATCGAATACAACTCCTTGAAATGGATAGACGCAATTGTGCTTTTCTCATAAAAATCTAAACTTATTGAATATCACTAATACGAATGGCGAATTCTTCATCCAATTAACCTTAGGGTACACGAATCTAAACTAAATAAATATAATCAGTAGAAATGGCATAAAAGAATTTCCTTCGCTCATTTATTCTTGCGCCGTCGTAATTAGAAACGGATAAATATAACAAATACAAAATGGCGAAACACAATTAACACCATTTGATTCGAGTAAATTACTCATAGGCATGACGAAAAGCAACGTCCTTTCTTCCGTCTTGTCATGATATTTACTAGTCTGAGTAAATAACATTAATACAAATTTTGAAACACCATCTTCCTTCTTCCATTTGGTTTTCCGTCTTGATAATCTAAACAGAATAAATATCATTAATGAAAATTGAACGCGAATTCTGATGAATAGAGCGAAAGCTGAATCAGGCCAGAGATAGAACAAGAACAGTGCGGTTCTGTCAAGGACACTGGAACATGTAACGTGATATTTATGCTTAGAATACTATCAGAAAGGACAATACCAATACCAATGAAGAAGGACGTGTATCTGTGTTTTATAGACATGCAAAGGCGTTCGACAAAGTACGCCACAAAGAATTTATAGAAATCCTCAGCAAACTAGACATATTTGGGAAAGACATAAGAGTAATCAAGAACCTCTACTGCCAGCAAATCTCCTGCATACGGACAGGAAATTAATTCAACAGAGATACAAAGATAGAAAGGGGCGTAATACAAGGATGTGTCTTTTCACCGGGTCTATTCAACTTGTACAGTGAGACTATTATAAGGACACTAGAGGTTATGCCAGGATTCATCCTCGGTGGCTACAATCTGAACAACAAAAGATACGCCGATGATAAAGTGCCAATAGCAGACACGGAAAGGAAACCACAAGACTTCCTAAAGAAGGTAGCCGAAGAAAATCGAAAGAAAGGACTACAAATAAACTACAAGAAAACTGAATGCATGGTCATCAGCAAACAGAGGGGCCTAACATGCTAATTACAGGTGGGTGGGTTGGTGCTGGGTTACTAAAATCAAGCAGGTACAAAAATTTAATTACCTAGGAAGTGTTCTAACAGAAGATGGAAAGTGCGATACTGAGATCTGAAGGAGAATTGGCATGGCGAAAGACGCATCCCAGAAGCTGAGTAGAATATTAAGAGACAAAAAAATCGCTAGAAACAAATAAAAAGTACTAGATTGCTATGTGATTTTAGTTCTTCCATGTGGCAGTGAATGCTGGAAAATCTCATCAAATATGAAAGAAAACCTTGAAACAACTGAAATGTGGTTCTACAGAAGGATGCTGTGGATATCATGGATCAAGCATGTGAGCAATGATGAGGTTTTGGAAAGGATGGAAACGAAAATGAAATTAATACTGAGTATCAGACAGCAAAAGTTACTGGGACATGTAATGAGGAAGGAGGGCTTAGAAAATCTGATACTCGGAGGTCAGATAGAGGGAAAGAATGACAGGAGAAAGCAGCGTGTAGCATACTTGACAGTTCTGAGCAAGTGGATGGCAGAGTGGAGTTTGGGTGCAGTAACAGGAGAAAGCTTGCTAAGAGCCACCAGAGATACAAAGACGTGGAGGGCAATGATCGCGTACGTCGTGAAGGGACATGGCACATAGAAGCAAAAGGATTAGAAAGTGAGGTAGTTGACATTTCTAGGATGCATAACGAGGAAAGAAGAACGTATTGAAAACAAAAAATGCAGAAAAAAAACATCGAGGAGTTTCTATCTGAAGAGCTTGTTTAAATGGATTGCAAAACAACGAGTGGGAAGGTGGATATAGAAAAGACAAAAATTGCAAAGAGCTACAAAGAATAGGTAGTCGTGAAGGGCTATAGCCTACGTTCTGACAGGACACAGCACATAAAAGAATAAAAACGGTAAAAAGTAATATTCTTTACGGCATTTGTCCGAATACCGTAATCATCTCAATAGATAAATTATCAGTAAAAGAGATGCATGTTAAGAATCGTTCTATTCGCAAATATGGTTAAACGAAAATATTACAAAATACCATTAGTTTTTTAGACAAGTCCAAAGTGACTAAATACACTAACAGGAATAGTAGCACACTGGCCCTTCTTTCATTTAGTCTTCTCCCATACAACGCCGAATAAAAATAACTTAATTGAATAAGTGAAACACAATATTCATGCCCACAAATTATCTGGTGTTGTAGAATACACAGAAAACATTTCGCTCTGATAAGAATTAATTTTTCTGAAGGAATGTGGCTTAATAGTTCAACATATGAACACGGTTTCTAAGTCACTCATCAAGAAATTTACTTCTTCCGCCGAAAGAAAGAAATGTTTTAAACCACAATTTTCAGCCTAAATAAAACTTTCTTATGAAAAGTAAAAACCATTAGAATCTACAGCAACGACCCAGTATCGTATTCCGTCTCAATAAAACTTGCTGTCACAGAATCCGACAAACTACCAAAACTCATTTTTAATATACATGGAAAAGGTATTAATCCGTCTCTTCCCTTAGTTATGGATTAGATATCAGGACAGATTGTGTTCTATAGCCTTGGCTGGCAACCAGTCTACCGCAGAAAGTAATGGCAACCTACTGCGGGATAATCTTCTGCCCAGTCAGTCATGTCTCTTTCGAGACATGATCGCCCAAGCGTGTATCACATATGACACTCAACTGACTGACTCATACGTTTTATTTACACAAAGTACATACCATGTTTAACTGCGTCGGATTTTGCCTTGTAAAAAATCAACAAAATGCAAAATAACGCTAAACGCCATTATTTAGTATAAAGCTTTTGCAGTACTGTTGGCTTCTTTCTCTTCAACAATTTGAAAAAAAAAGTAATTTAATTGTTCTCAAGCACAAATCAAAAAATTATTTCAACTCTCCAACAGTTGGCTTCCTCCGAAAGTTTATATTTACACACTTTCTTGTTGTTTTTCGTGTATTTTTGTTTAATTTCTTTAAAAAGTTAGAATATTATCTATTTTGATGTCACTGCACCTTAGTCAATTTTTTTTGTTAATATTAAACTTAACTCCCTCTCCCCTTCTCATAACCGAAACACGCCATATTAATGAACATAGATTAATCAATATGATGCGTTTCGGCCAATTCAAGCTCTCGTTTTATTTTACGATAATATTTAGTTCAATAAGAATAGGTGATGTCGGTGTATTTCGAGCAACCACCGTATTCACTACAACAATTCATATCACAGGGAAATGAATAGAAACCTTGCTGCATTTAGAATTACCTGTAATCATTAAAAGAGTACAAAAGATACAGTGTGCAGCTATGCACAAGCAGTCTAAGTCAATATCGAAAGCAACCTACTTATATTCCGTGAGTTTTGGAAAGTCTTCAAATTCTCAATAGAGGCAAAACGTCAGTGCTGAATATCATAAATGGCCCTGGGATTATATCATTCTCGTCAGATAAGGCAAAGCTCTTCGCAACGATCTTTGCGCCCAACTCCACGTTAGATTACTAGGACAATCTCCTTCCTTACTCCTTTATTTCATGAAGCACAAAGGTAGTAATATTTTTACCACAGGTTTATTAAAGACTCCTCTAAGAAGGCTACCGGTTCAGATCAAATGCCAGTGGTTGTTCTTAAGAATATTAGCCTTGGGTTGTCTAACTTCTACCTGAATAAAAAACCCTTTCCAAGTCTATGTAAGATTAAATATTTTCCATCCTACAAGCCATTGCCTACGGAAAGTCTCTTGCTGCTCAATCGCTATTTCTATTTTAGGACGAGATGTGTTTATCAGTCTCACTCACTCTAACCCTTACAGCTAATACTCGGCATTGAGTTGAACCATCCTCATTCCTTTCATAATTTATTAGAAAGAATTAATTTCCACACAAACCGCTTCTTCCCATAAACTGATGCTTTGTGGAACTATCTCCCAAGAGGATGCTTTCCCGACCACTACCACCTTAACCTGTTCAAGTCTACGTTTAACTGTTATCATCGCCACATATATTCATAAACTGTTTCTTTATAGGGTGAACATTAGTAAAAGAAAAATGGTCAAAATGTTAGACGTATCAGTTCCAAATCACAACAAAGAGAAGTTTTCTTTTATAGTCTGAACAATTTACAAAAAGCTATAAATGGATTACTCCATTACCTTATCAACAATCGGCACGATATACTTTGGCTATGAGAATTACGAATGTGGTGTGAGAACAATTTTGTTGGTTCAGAGTCAGCCTCGGTTCTGATGATAATACAAAAACTACCTTTGATCAGCACAGGATCGATTAAAGTTTGTTCTTCAAACGAACAAGTAAATTTCCGGAAATTTCAAACTGGGTAAGCTGTTAATCATTGATCAAATGATGGCGTACTGACTTCCGCTCAATTTTCCTTTTGCTAGTTTCTTTGTTTTCAGATTGTTGTTTGGAATACCATCGCTTGCCTGCAATGGTAAAATATTTGTTTATGGATGAGCTTCCATAGTGTTGTAGGGCGTTACCCACTTAACTATGGACTCTTCCTACCAGTATATTAACTGAGAGTTAATCACTCTCGTGGCTTAAGTTCAGCTCAGCTCGAATTATAGGAAATGTCCTTATTTATATTTTTAGAGATGCTGTCAAGTACGGAACAATCAGGTGATGAAGGAAAGCGCTAGAGAAATAAAAGATAGCCAACCGAGCTTAGTAGAGATAGACAGAGACATATGTAGAAATGATCTGGAGAGTCAAGAGAAATCACCCTAGCTAGAGGGAGATGTTCGCTGACATAAGCACCAATTCCATGCATATGGAAATTGGAGTCCTTCTTAAAGAGAAGAAAGTAACCAGGGATATATGAATCAGACGAAGAAATAGAATGATCAAGGTTAGTTTCACAGAGAACTAAGATGTCAGTTGAGTTTACTTGGAGGAAGGATTCAACGCTGCAAAAGTCGGTACGGATACCACGGATGTTCGAGAAAGTGATGTTAACAGGTTTAGGCAATTTTTTTAGCTGGTTAAGTTTCAATTCTTCGTGTGATGTCATAATTAGAGATTTTCTCGGTAAATAGAGGGCTAGAGTAGTAATATCAGTTGGTCATGAAATGCAACAAGTGCATGAAGAAAAATTGCGTAGACTGCAGCAAAATGTGGCCTCAGATTTGCCCACCGGAGATACTTACAGGGACACCTATCCATGGACGACATAGTACTACAGGAAACATCGATATTATTCAACTGTTGATCAGAGCAGCCTCTCAAGACCCTACGCAAGTGTTTGTGCTCCTAACTACCAATCAGAAGCAGCAACCAGAATGAAGAGACGTTGTCACCATCCAAACACATTACAAAAAGCTTGCGACAGCACTGCTGTTAAGAACCAAGGAGAGAAAAAAACTGGGAACACCTTCCTAAACACGAAACAAGGGATGAGCCTCTACTCCTGTTCAAAAGAAGAGGGAGGAGTATAGACCGGGCGATAGTAGGGTCTATCTACTCAAAATTTTTAAAAATTAATTTTAAAATTAAAAATCTAAGTTTTAACTTAGTTAAAGTTAGAAGATTCTCAATAATCACTCCAACAGAATTTTAAGATACCTTTCCTTAGAAATTAACAAGGAAAATTAAAAATAAAATCAGCCCTAATTGGCAGAACGTCTAATAGAACTAACTGAAATCTTAACTGACACAAGTATATTTCAAAATTTATCCAACGTTATATGCAATAAAAGAGGGAAAAATATTTAGAAATAAATAAATTTACATTTTGAAAATTATACGCTAAAAGTAAAAGAGTCAATAAAGCTTTACAGAGACGATATCTGCTACCATCAGAATATTTACCGAGTTGAGTTTAAATTCATCATTTTTTTTTTTTTGTTATTAATTCAGTTGGCCTCTGGCTTCATTGACCGTAGCAAGAGAGAGAGAGAGAGAGAGAAAGAAAGGGGGAGAGTGTTAAAAAGCCGAAAACCACCATTAACAGGATTCAAGTTCCTACAGCTTCAAAAGGAAAATTAAAATCAGCCCCTGCTGTGAGGATACCTAACAGAGCTAACTGAAATCATAAGTGACACAACTATATTTTAAAGTTTACCTAACGCTATATGCAACAAAAGATGAGAAAAATAAATAAAAAAGTTTATAATTTGATATTTCTGTAAAGTTACTGTGGATTAGCCTGAGAGATTTCGGCATAAGTGGGTAAAATATTATGTTCATGCACGAGTGGAGAATAGCAGTCGTTGGACAGGAACGATATAATATTCATGATGTACGATCATTTGACAGGCTATATGCTGACATAAAAGCTTAGTCGAAGGATCAAAAACACGAATGCATGCGTCAAAAATAAAAAGACAGTCTTGTCAGTTGCAATCACGCCTTCGTAGCGTAAAGACGTGAAATTAAAGACGATAGATTGTCGAGAAAAGATCCAAGGTGCTAACTGACCAACAGACATCTTAAATTCGGTCAGAATAAAAGCTAAGAACTGTAATGTATGGTACATGGACGTAGAAATTAAGGATTGGGTAATTTACTGTTGCAAAATTATTTACGCGTCCAAACAGAAGTGAACTGTTTTGAATAGATTTTTTAATAAAATGGTGACCAGGGAAAAAAAGACTGGGAAAAGAGTCAATAGAAAATGTTTTAAAAATGGCTCGTTGCGAAAGGATTGAAGAAGAGATGCTATGAGAAAAGAGTGAATGAATAAACTTGGAAAATGTTCAAAAATGAAATGCTTGAGAAGAGGATGAGTTAGAAAATGTTTTGTGAAAAAGCCGAATAAGAAACGATTGAGAAAACATTAAATTGGGAAGGCCTCAGAAAAAGGTTGAGTAAAGAGGCTTTAGGGAATGACTGCATAAATATGGACTAAGAAAATATTGAACAGGAAAGGTTTGAGAATAGGTGATCAGGAAAGGGTTTGAGAAAAGGCTAAAAAAGAAATGCTTCAATGAACACAGAAATTTTGAGAAAAAACTGAATAAGAAATAATGCTTCAGTTAAGACTGGATCAGAATATCTTAAGAAATGGTTAGTTAAGAAAGGCCTAAGGGTGATTTTTTTAATCATTTCACCCCAAGCAAGGCATTCCACTGCCACTATTGCGCATGGGGCAACATAGGGGAAGGTGAAGAGAAGGAGTGGTTAGACATAGGGAATGTCAGGAGGAAGGTGACAGATGATTAAGGATACCGAGGATGAGGGTTGGGCAGATGGGAAGAGTGTTTGATAGAATGGGAGCAGGTTAGTGTGTTAGGAGGTGTCTATTGACCTTACATTTAAACTCCTGGAGATTGTAGCCGTCGGGGAAGTAATCGTGTGGAAGGGAATTCCACAGTCGGGAAGTGCGAGGAAAGAAACTGTTGGAGTAGAAGTTGCGGTTGCATTTTATCGGTTTCACTGTAAAAGGGTGGGATCTAGTTGCTAATTTAGTATTTCGTGCAAATTCGAACCTAGGGGGCACCAGTGATCTAAGTTCATCGGAAGCAGAAGCCGTGAAAGTATTTATAGAAGAGACACAGGGAAGCCACGTCGCGCCGGTGAGAGATTGCAGGCGGTCTGCCAAGTCGGTATCTATCACATTACAGACCCTCCTCTGAACCTTATCGAGAAGCCCGAGGAGAATAGCAGGGGCACCCGACCAGATATGGCAGCAGTATTCAATGCACGGGCGGATGGTAGATTTATATATGTGCAGGATAGATTTAGATGGAAAAAACTTCCGGGCCCTACACAGAGAACCGACTTTCATAGCAGCGGATTTAGCAATGGATTCGATATAGTCATTCCATTTGAGGTCCGCTGAAAGTGTGAGACCAAGGAGGCGTAGTGTTTTACTCTCTGGAATGTAAGCCTTGTCCATGCTAATGGGAGGTAGGTGAGATTGTCGATGATGGTTAATTGAGAGTAGCTTAGTTTTAGAAGCATTAAAATTTACTAGCCATTTCTTACCCCAATCCACTATGGATTGGAGGTCTTTTTCAATCTCGGCTGCGAGATTGACGCCTTTGACGCCTACACCAGATTTTTGTAGGAGGCGAGAGTAAACTGTGGTGTCATCGGCGTACAAACCCACTTGG
Source organism: Ascarosepion bandense (assembly GCA_037127315.1). Taxonomy (NCBI): domain Eukaryota; kingdom Metazoa; phylum Mollusca; class Cephalopoda; order Sepiida; family Sepiidae; genus Ascarosepion; species Ascarosepion bandense. Next base: position 3,107,495 of record JBBBDQ010001153.1, on the reverse strand, counting down.
GCTCTTATGGAATCAGGAAGATCATTAATGTGTATTAGGAAGAGTGTATGACCTAAGATGGAGCCTTGGGAGACACCTGCGTTTGTATGGTAGTTCTGGGAGGCATGTCCGTTTAATACCACCTTCATTGTGCGGTTAGAGAGGAATGACTGGATTAGTTGAAACAAATGTCCAGTTATACCATAGCTCCGCAGTTTACATAGAAGGCCATCATGCCAAACTCTGTCGAACGCCTTAGATATATCCAATGCAACGGTTCGGGCTTCGCCATTCCTGTTGAGTGTCTGGTATATGTACTCAGTGATGGTCGTTAGCATATCAGCAGTAGACCTGGTGAAGCGGAAACCATATTGCTTGTCCGAGAGGAGCCTGTGTGCTGTGAGATGCTGAACCACCTCGGCGTTGATAATGGCTTCGAACACTTTGCCAAAGATCGGAAGAAGGCTGATAGGGCGGTAATTTGCAGGGTCAGAGGGTTCTCCAGTGTTTTTAAATATAGGAACTACAGAGGAAGCTTTCCAACAGGCAGGAAAGCAGGAAGCAGATAGGCAGAGGTTGTAGAGCTTAGAAAGGATAGAGGAGAGTTCAGGGGCACATTTCTTTAAGACTATGGTTGGGATTCCGTCACCACCGCTCGCTTTGTGAGGGTCAAGTTTTAAGATTATCTTAGAGACAAGCGAAGGTGATTAAGAAAAGTTTAAGAGAAAAGCTTATTTGAATAGTTTGAAAAAATGCTAAAGAAACGAACAGAGAAATAGTTGAGAAAACGTTAAGTAAGAAATTTTTGAGCGACTTCTATGTAAATTTTAATGAAAATATATTCATATTTGTACAATGGTTTATTAAACCACGCATGCGCTGTTTTGTTCCACTGCAATTCGCCAGTGAGAGCTTCATATTTTCCTCTTTCAAGAACTTCGCATTATTCTGGCTGATAGATTAGTCTAATATTTTTTTCAGTCTGCTGGAGAGCCGAATATCTTCTGAATTAAAAGAATTTCGTCAGGATTAAAATGAATAATAATAATAATAATAATAATAATAATAATAATAATAATAATAATGAAGTGCAATATCAGGGACTACGGTGGGCGCAGTAGGACATCTCCATTAAGCTATAAGAATTTATGTCGGCTCTTTAAAGAGACATGAAATCTGGCAGATAGAAATACGGCTTATCATTTTTTTTTCTGTTACATCGTGAGACACACATGCATCGAAACGATTCATGCATCCAAGTGTTTCCGAGGACCTTAAAACGCGCATATCATTTGAATGACCCTGCGACGTCTATTGTAATTTTATTTTGATTATTTCATTCAGCGTTTCAGTTTGGTCATCATCAACGACTGCAGGCCTCCCGCGTCGTTCTCGGGTTTCTGGATCGCAATTTCTACTTCTGAACTTAGTTAATTTAATTACTAACAATACTTTCATCTATGATATCATCTTCATAAACAACACTTTCTCTTTTCTCTCTTGTTACAGCTTTTTTTTCCAGAAATAAAAGAGCATCAAATTACGAGTTCGCGTCTCATTTTTCTCCAGTTTCACTTTCAAAGTAATAACATAAGAATGTAATAATATAAAAGAATATAAGAATGTAAGAATATCCTCCATAATTTACAATCTACTTAGCAATCGTAAAGAAAGTTACGTTGAGGTGTTATCTTTCAAAATATGCATAATTTATATCATCAGTTTTAGTTACGTGTTCAAACCCAAAGTTATCTCCGAAAAATATGTAAAATATATGCAAAAGGCTTCACAAAAATGTAAAATATATACAACGCTACTTATAATAATTAATGCCTTTGATAATTCATTGAAACAGAAGATAAAAATATTATCTCAACACTCTCATAAGGAAATATCAGATTCAAGTGACTCGAAAGTGAAACGTGTAAGCGCTAATTTTTCATTTACAGGAGAAAATTCACAAACAGGCGATATTTGATTGATATCACTAATTAAAGTTAATTTTGCATTTCACTTTTTTTGTCTTTTTTTTTGTTTTTTTTTCTGTCTAATTCAAAAGGTCATCTTAACTTCCATGTTGACATAGATTAAGTAATTGCATAATCAAGCTTATTGTCCATTACCAATGCATTTAATCTAATAGCTGTATGAGTTCGTGGGTAGATCATTATCATGCGAACTTGACTTAATATACTAGCTTAATCTAGTATATAACCAGAAATCTGGATTACCTAAGGTGATAGAATTCACTTCATTAACGAAAAGGTCTGCATGCTAATCATCGTCCTCCGATAACTACCCACAAAAATATTTATCAAGTTTGACTTAGTGCTAAGTAAAATCTGAGTTAGAATTTAGTCGGTTACCCAGCGCGAATCAAACTATCTAAAGTAGTACTGGTCTTCGAGTTTAATCTGATGTTATTTCTACAGAGAGACATGCCTAGTTATTTATTCTTAATCTAACGCAAGATTTTAAATGTTAGAACTGAAATTATTCCTCTATTGGAATACCTCTAATTATTTACTAAGTGTAATTTAGTTATGAACAGAATAAACAATTGGTAGACTTTATTTGGGAGTGAATTCACTTCAATACTTATAGTCCATCATAATTAACTACGACTCGATATCTCTTCTTTATCAGTAGAGAGTATCTTATGCGATTTTTTTTTTTTTTTGGTTTCAGAGTACGGAATTTTTCCTATTCTGAAGAGTATGATATACACACCTGATATTTTGGAACTGGTTAGTATTAGTAATAAAAGCAAAGTTTTCAGAAGGAATATACTTTTTAACCTAACCAATGTTTTCGTATGTAATGATTTTCGTATATTTCCGTAGTTTCTGAACGTCACTATCACACTTTTAAGACGTCAAGTTACCTATATCATTAAGTTATAGACAGAAATCGAGGAAGGATGAGAATAGAACGAGGATGAAATTCTCGGAAACAAGGTATAGCCAACGATGATGGCTCGAGGGTTTTTGAACGCCATAATCCTCAGTAAGTGTCTGATAAACTATAATCAATCATTGGCATCAACTTTACTTTATGATGGATAGCGACAAGCTTTTTTTGCTTCTCACTCTTTCTCACATATTCCTGACATATTTGTTGTCACAAAATATTATTTAAATCATCATCACAAAGGCATGTTTGGCTTTTAAGAAGCCCTGAGATAAAAATTTGTTGAACGGTGGCTTAAATCTCGTCAAGTTTTTGCACTGAACGCTAAATTAGGGTATCTCGAAAGATTCAATGAAAACCTGCAATGGTCTGAGATTTTCTACTTTCCGAATCAGTGAGCTGAAGCTACCAAAAGATTCGTTGCACCAAAACAACACCTACTTGTATATCGATCTTACTACATCCGCCATAAGATCTGGAAGTGTTCGAATGCATGAAAAAGAGGCTGAATATGGAAAGCTTGAGAAAAGGAAGAATAAGAAACGTTTGGCAAAAGCTGAATAAGAAATGATTGAGAAAACGCTAAATAACGGAAATATGTGCCATTTTCTCTTTGGGAGATGGAAATAAAACAACAATTTAAAACCTAAACCTCAATGTGTATTTACAATATGTGATAAGCTATTTACAAGAAATACTAAATAAAATAATGTTAGTAATAAAACTACCCACAATCCTGCATTGTGGCAGAAACATCGGTTAACTAGACGAAATTTATGTGGGACTTAAATAATAAAAAACTCATTCGTCCGACCATTCATTCAAACATATGCTCATTCAAACACATCAACAAATACGAAAATCACACCCGAAATATATAAGGCGTGCCACATCTACCGCCTAAAGGGGTAGGAGAGTAGGAATTGAACGAAATAATATGGAGTCAAAAATGAAAGAGGCCAATGAGCTATGAACATTTTGAAAGAAGAAATTAAAGAGAAAAACAAACCTAAACTAATCTAATTTCGGGTGGCGTTTAATGATCAATCCAATTGAAACAAAATTCCTAATGATTAACCTGCATCAAAATGCCACTCATATTAAAACGGGTAAGACTCATCCACATTATGCCAAATTCTGATGGGGTGGAACTGCCGCCATTATATCCTAATCTTGATTTTAATATGGTACTTAAAGAACATTTGGGAACAGGTGAATTTCTTTCCCTCATAGAATTCTTTCTGACTTGTCGTTTATATCATGACTCTCATAACGACTAGCAAACAAAAGAACGCATAATATTCAGCCTTCGTCAACGACAGTACCACATGGCTACACACAGAACTGGCCTCGAGGAGGAATTCACATGCAAACCATATCTTCAATAAACTTTCCCAACGAAAATACGACCCTGCAATGAAAGGGGTGGGATCCAGGGTTTCCACTTCCCTATCATAGCAAACGCAGTTTCGAGATTTTTCCAAGACCGTAGAACAAAGTCTTTTTCCAACTCAGAGGGCTCTTCAGACCCCCAGCGAGGAGTGAGTAAGGCATTTCAACTCGGTCACCAAAGGCCATATTGAGCAAACCTCCTGCTTTGTAAGACCAAGCACACCTATCAAATCCCACATTAATACGTGATATAATGCCTCACGGGACAATGCCTAGGCATCGGAGAGGCCATCTAATGCCAGCAAGAGGTGCTTAAGAGTAATCCGACATTTGCAGTAGAAGAAGTACTCGTCTCGGGATAAACGGTGCGCCTCTTTCTCATACAACTACACACTTCTCGGTGATGGAAGTTTTTACGGGCGTTTTCCTTCCAGAATTCGACCTCATCATCCAATTATTGACATTTGATCTAAGAACGTGATGCGAAGCGTATACTGACGAATCTCAACGCTAGGCATACCCATACCACATTCACAAGGGTGGAGGTAACAGGTCGGGAACTTGCTTCCCCACCAGAAAGCGAACACTAATGCTATACTAATGCCATTCGTGTGACATACGCTAGTGGAAGTATGGAAATTCGATAAAGGAGAATCTGATATATTCTGCATTCCTCTTTAAGGAAAGATTTCTCATTGACCACAAACGAGCTGCGATCTGGACCTTCTCCCGCTCCTCGGAATAATTCATTTCTAACAGGAGACCAGGACCAAACCAGACTCAGAATAACTTGCCCGGTTTGTTCGTCCGTCCAGAGAAAGGACCGGGGAAGAGAAACTCCCTTCCACGCACCAAACCGCAAGTCAGACTTACTGCTGTTGATCATGGCCTCTCTCACCGTCTTGTATTCTCTGATTTCTTTGCTGACTTTGTCAGTCTCAGCTCAGCCCAAAAATAAGAACCGAAACGTCGTCAGCATATGCATAGTATCTGGTTAAAAATCTAGTAATGTAACATATTTCTGTGACCCACAAAAATATAATTGACGTCTAATGCAAACATAAATGTGTTTACGTCAAAGGCATCAAAGAAATGTAATGTATTTCTGTGACCCGACAGAAATACGATTGGCGGCAGAATACGATTGACAAACAAAAATCGGCGAAAATGATTAATAGCTGTACCTAGCTGTAGATGATGCAGTTAAGCGAAATTCGAGGAATTCAGTTTATATAAAATCGGTGTTTTCGGGCCAAAAAGAGAATACCGGAAAAACACTAAGAGGACGCGGAGAGAACGCAGGAAAGAGCGAAGAAGAGAATTCAACTCCTGTTAGTCAATTCCCTCCAATGATTCCTTCTGACTACCACTCCACACAATCATCATCGAAGAAAAATAAAATATATAAATTTATATTTTTTTATATTCGTGTTCATGTTTGTCGTTTTATTTGATAAAAAGCTTATTTTTATCAGTCTCCCTGCTCTTCCAACAAGGTGGTTTGTGGTCGGTTACGATGACCAATATTTTCTGGCTGCAAAATTCCAAGAAGCTGTGAACGGAGACGAAGGCCAAATGATCGAGCATGATATCAAAGATCCTTACTCTGATCAGGTGGCCAGACGTGGCTCCTACTATTTGGCCATACAAACTGAAAAAGGCAACTAGGCGCTCTCTCATTGAATGATGAGGGACCTCGTATACTGTCACTGTGGTTCTGAGCCGACCCTCATATTCGGTCGATAGTATGAGGTCTTTGGTAATCAACTCATGGCTGAAGATATCGTGACAATTTTCGGCTCTGAGCAACAGTACGTCCTACATGAAAAAACAAGTCGCTTTAATGACTCTTTGAGGTTTGACACCCAAGGACATTAGTGATCGGACACCATTTTCTTTTCTTATCTCTTTAATTATTGGGGATCTTCCAAAGATCTGTCTTCTTTTATTTTTATTCATAACTTTTGGCCCTTTCCAAAAATTTCGTGATGTTAATAATAAAACTGGGATGTTGGTTCCACGTGGGGGCGATTCACCGGCTGTCGTAATCTTCGGTGTCTCGCTTGAATTGGACACATTCTTGCTGACTTACTTGTCTTCATTACTTTTGTCCTCATTGACTTCCTTAGTTTAATCTTTTTTACTTTGGGATTTTTAGTTGACTCCACACGCGGTCTTGATTTTGATTTGATTTGATTTTATCGGAAAACAGAATCGAAAAGGTTCTTTTTCCCAAACAGACTTTTGTCGGCCATCTTGAAAAATACCTACTTAACAAAGCAGGTAAAATATGTTTATATTTTTTCCTTGTGAAAAATAAGTAATAGAGGCAATGTGAAGGGAAGGGAAGAAAACACTAACAGATTAAAACGGAAGATTAAAATGTATATATAAGTGAAAAAAAGAATCAACAATAAAAAAGGTGAGGGGAAAATGAAATAATAATACAAAAACAAAGAATACAATAAAAAGTAAAACTGATTAAACCAGAAAAAACAAACAATCGAATTAAATGCCGAAAAAATATAAATGAACTAATTTAAAATTAAACTTTGAAAACGTATAAAATCAAATAAGGTTTAATTTCAAAATTAGTGTAGAATCATTTCTGAAGGTTGTCCTAGTGTCATATGAACCGCAGATCCTTTGTATTTTCCCCGACAACCTTTTACATAGGATAGACAGATCGAGGTTGTTTTCTGAGAGTTTTTATCTTCATACACCCTCCCATCCACGTTCATTGGAATTGTTGTCATGTACCTTGGGTAACTGTTACTTTGCAGGGTACTGTTTATACTGACTATTTCCTGTTCGTATGTCTCTGTGTCCCTGCTTATGACTTTTGGTCAATGTTGCAGGTAGAGGACGATCCCTTTCTTTACATTGTATGGGTGGTGGAAGTTGAAGTTGAGGTATTGTCAGGTAAATGTTTGCTTGCGGTATACGGAATGTCTTGAAAACCCTTTCTGTTCGAGATATTAGTACATACAAAAACGCTAGTTTGTTGTCGCTCTCTTATTCTATACTGTATCGATGATCTTATTGAGCTCACATGGCCCAGTAGCGTCTGGACCTTTTCCTGGTATGGCCAGAGTATGAAAGCCTCATCAACGTCTATCAGTCATATTGGTTTTAAAGCTGTGGATTCTAATGTTATCTCTTTAAAGTATTCCATGTATATGTTAGCCAGTGATGGGGATAATGTCGAATTTATTACTAAGCTTTCATCCTATATATATATATATATATAAAGTGTGTTGTTTGAGTGCAGAAAGTCAGCATCTGCATTATGCTATCTAGTGGAATACTGGTACATTCTCCTATGGAAGAGTCCGAGGGCAGTACCTGACTACCGATAGTGCATCCCCCGTGGGTACCTTGGTGAACAGACTCACCACATCCAGGCTCACCATCTGGTCGCATTGGATGGGAACATCTTTGATAAGTTCCACGAAGTTGGTGGAGTTTCAAACATATGATGGTGACTTTCCTATCAGTGGGTCAATTATATCTACAAGGAAGCGACTCAGAGGGTAGCACACAGGGCCTAGGCTGCTAACAATCTGCCTAAGCGGAATACCGTCTTTATAAATCTTAAATAGATCATACATATGAGGTAGCTTGCTGTAATTTTGATACAACTGTCTGTATGTATTTGGCTGGAAGTGACAATGAAGATGAGGACAATAGTTAGAATAATGTAAATAGTGTAAATACTACCACATCTCAGAAGTATAGACAAATACTGAACTTTGTTTAACCCCACTGATCTGAGGTTCACGTTCAAAAACGAGACTTAAACACCGTGCAGTTTTACGAAACTCGACAAGATCTAGTAGAAGAGATAATAAATAAATCAAGACGACGATTGCTCAGAATTGCTAGGGAAATAAGTTGGTAAGTCCACGAATTTGGTAATGGATTGGGCAATGGACAAAGTCTGAATACCGGCAACATCAGTAACATTAGAAAGTTTAAGCCGTGGGTCGTGATGCGCATTAAAATCAAGGAAGACAAAGATGGAGAAAAAAAGAATACCTATGAGAAAATAACTAAAGCCAGACGAAAGTGCGGTTGAGTAGCGTTAAAGTCACTGGGCAGTATTTTTTAAAAGCGTAATATTTCGGGTTTAAACGCAGCCGGCGATTATTGGAATTGATCAATTGAAAAGTAGAAAGTCTGAATGTCGTCTGTAACATTAGAGTGTTTAAGGCGCATGTCGTCATGCGCATTAAAATCACCGAAAACAAAGATATTCACAGATGAATAAAGAGAGAGTTTCTCTATTATCAGAGATTAAGTCTAATATAATTCTGTACAGAAAAAGAGGGAGCGATAATAGAAAATAAAATAGATGATTAGTAGTGAAATTCGAAATCATATGAAAGATTTGTTTAGGGATATGAGTGACTGTTTGCTTGCCATCGAAAGATTATCCAGGGTGTATACGCCAAGGCCACGCATGTGAATGGTGGAATCTTTTTAGCAAAGAGGAAGATAGCCTGGAACAGAGATGTCATTGGTGGCAATGGACGAATTTCAATTAGTTTCACAACGTGCAAAGATGTCCGTTAACTGTTCCAGGAGAAAAAATTATATACCGCAGAAGTTAAAACAAAAACAATGAACGTTAGAGAAGAAAAAATTGAGGGGTGTAGGCATTTCTTTTTCGTTTGTTTACTGGTTTCCGCGTTTGTTTGTTTGTTTGTTTGTTTGTTTGTTTGTTTGTTTGTTTTTGTTTTGTTTTGTTATTTTGTTTCTGTTTTTTTTTTGGGGGGGGGTACATTGTATTTGTCATAAGATTTCTTTAGAAGAGAAAAAGAAAAGGAAAAAATCATTATAATTAGCACTGTCTGTCGTCAGTAGCAATACTAATTGGCCAAAACATGGCTAAGACCAAAGTATAATGCGGCCTCAAAGCTAACCACCGGAAATACATGCATGGACAGCTGTGCATACAGAAACTGGCACGAGAAATACCCCAATATTCAGCGACTATTGATTATAGCAGCCCCTCTAAGCGTTACCAAAGAGTTCGAGCTCCTTATCACCAGTCGGAAGTGGCCGCCAGAAAACTGCTAACCTAGTAGCCTTGCAGCCACAGATTAGTCTAATCATAAAAAAGTTAACACATTTAAATCATTACAGCCACAGAAGAAGAAAGAATCGGTAAACCTATATCTTAAACCTAATGATCTTCGACTCCATAAAATTGCATGGAAGAAGTGCGCGCCGGACGATAGGTGAGCCTATCTACTCCTATTAATCTGATTGCAGTACAGTAGGCTGGCTGATTTTATCGAGGCGTCAACTCTAGGAAGGGTGCCGAATAAATATGTAAGCCTCATCCACGCTCGAGGAAACTACGTCTTGGGTTGCGTTGATCAACTATTCGCATTTATATTACCGAATGTGCGCAAAATGAAGCAGGTTGGGTGCAAAAGCAGTGGTGTTAGATGTATGGCTGGCGCAGTACATTTGCGCCACACCGACTAAAAGTGTTATTTGATATTAATTTTCATCATTAATTTTTAACATGTTCGAATGTCTCCTACTTAGAAAAAAAGCGCGTTCTCCTGAAACAAGGATAGAATTCGTTTGCCTGGTAGGATGAACTGAAATTGAAATATGACATATCCAGCACTCATCATTTCTACTTCTCTCTCTCTCTCTCTCTCTCTCTCTCTCTCTCTCTCACCCTCTAACACTCCTTCATCCTCTCTCATCGCCAAATTCATTCATGGATAAAATTCTTAGCAAGTTGAGTTGTCCATTTAATATCAAAAGAAATGAAAATAAACAAGAAAATAAGAGATTCAAGAAAATTAAAAAGAATTTTCGTGTAGAGTAAAAAGAAATCCTTGTTTTATATTCAGCCCAACATTTTCTTCTTTTACAATTCCGCTTAGATTTAGGTTCGTGTTCAATCAACTGTGGCATATCTTTCACAAAAATTAGGAAATCTTCTAGAAACTGAGAAAATGAGTTCCATATTAAATTGCGGAAACATGAATTCGTCAACGTTTAAGCAGTTGTCTTTCTTTTTCCATTTTTTTTTTAATTTTAGAAGAAAATTAATATTTGGATAAAAGAGTCACTAGCGATGAAAAATGGAAATCCGCGAATATCACAAAAGTTTGCAGTAAAATCCAAATGACCTTTCACAACAACTTAAAAAGAATTGTCGTGAAGAAAATGTTCTCCTTTCTTCTGGTTATTTTTTATAAATTGTTCGAATCTGGCCAAACTGTTTTTATTTCAATTGAATGATGCTTTTAAAGAAAATAAATCTCTTTCGTCAAAAAATTGTCAAGTGTTTTTATTTCTGAAGAATGTGAGGCGGTAAGTGATTATCGCGATTAGATCTAAAGTTTTTAAATGTGACAATATATTCTTCAGATCTTTCACTTTTTAAACTATCGCTTATTTCCCTCCAGATGAGCTGTTGTGGGATTGTAGCCATTTTATGATACCGAAAAATTCATTGAATCATGACTGAAATTGATTTTTATGATAGTATATATTATTTGTTTAGAGGATGGAATAAAATGACTTGTACTTTGATTATTGAAATATGATAGAGAATATATATATGATCAGTGAACTTTTAAGAAATATGCCAGAGGCATTTACATCAATGAAATATTCGTTGACTTACTAGGAACTGTTATTTCTATGACCTTTTCATTTGAGCTTTTAGAAAAACATTTAAAGGTGAACGTAAGTATTACTTTTAGTATTGGTTAGGTTGACACGAATTTAATTTCGAGAAAATAGCGTTATTTTAAGATCTTTCTATGGGCACCTCTGACAGAGAAAAATGTCCCAACCAAATACAAAGGGGAATGGCGTAATTCCTCGGGGTAAATCAAAACTGGGTTCAAACAATGAAATTACTTGTAATCAATGACAGTTGCAACAAATACCTAAAGAGGTAAGTAGTCGGTCAGGAACCAAGAAACAGCAAAACCGGATATTTACTTAAATGATCTTAGTAAGACACAAGGTCTACTAGGAGAAATTATGAGATTCAATAAAGCTTAATGCCAAAATAAAAAAAAACTAATTGCGGTAGTATTCCAGCCGAATAAAAAAAATAAGCTTCCCTGTCAGCTGGGGTTGTAGAATACGCTGACTGCACCTCTGAAAAGAAGTAATGCTCTCAATGAAGCCATTTGATTGCCGTGTGTTGCGTCCTGTAATGCCTAATGGCGGAAACATAGAGGCTGGGCAGTCTATGACCCGGGTGTATAAGTGGTCATATGACAGGCAACACTCCTACTTTGGGCTAGACGGGCGATCCGATCAATCGGCTGGTCATGTCAAGCTCCAGCACCTACATAATTAAGACAGACATTGTCTCACAAACTGATTGCATAACGATCTAATATCCAACCCTTTATTATTTTAAAAGTGTTAAAAGGTGTTGGCTGTGGGTTAATCGAGTCGAAGAAATTTTGACCACTCTTTCATATTAAGGCATCAGTTTTTGTCTTGTAGTGAAGCTCAAAATTAAAGAGACTCGAAGACTTCTCAGGATGAGAGTACACGAGTAGATGTATCGACATCTCAATCATAACGAGTGGGTTTAACCCTCTTGATAATTCTCAATAGTTATTGGACTCCGTGGGGGAGGGTAATGGAGCACATGACTAATGAAAAAACAAACAACATTGCAAATTTAAATTTAAAAAAAACTTAATGGAATCTCTGACACTAATTCAGAAACAAGCCGGGATGGAATTTCCTAGCTGCATCATAATCGAATCTCTGCATGAAGCTTCTCTGGCCAATCTGTCGCCATTTTTTATCAAAAAGGTAATTATCTTCGAACAGTAAAAACAATAAGAAGTGTCAACTCTACTTGTAAACGTGAACAACAAGAAACATGCGAATAAAAAAATGTAGTCGTTCCACAATTTAGAATGTAAAACCTAACAAGACAAAAGATTTAACACACCAAATGGAGCTATCGGAAATAAAGTGTTATCTCTGACTACACCAGAGGAAATAAATGCAGCCTTAAGAAAGCAAGAGGGTCGCCAGCTCTATAGGAGACGAACCATAAAAGGGCGATTAACAAATTCAAACACGCGCATATATCTTAACATTTTAAACCCTCAAACATTAAAAGAAATAATCAATGGATTTCCGATTGCGAGAGTTGAACAATACATCTACAATTCTTTGAGGTGTTTTAAGTATCAGAAGTATGGTTATTACAGGAAGAGATGCAGGGAACATCCGGTATGTAGAAAATGTGGTAAAAAAAGACTAAGATCAACCAGTCTTTTCAAAATATTATTTAAAGGAATCATGGAAGTCAATTACAGAATATATATATCTTTCCCAGAAATAAGAAAATAATGAATTTCTGTACGAAAGGCCATAAATATAACAATGTAGTTCAGAAGGCCAATCGAATTAGCATCAATAATAACAACAAAACAGACAAATATAGAGAACTCATCGTGCAGTTAGGACTACATGACTGGCCAAAATTTCAAGAACTAAAACGAACATTCTCAGCTTTAAGCTCTCAAACAAAAATGCTAAATAAATCGAATCTCAATTCAAACCTACATACTATGGCTTACATACCAGCGATACACAACTGGAAATATCCACCGAGCACAAACTCCATTCGACAAAGTATCAGAGATAACCATTCTGGCCACCAACGCTCAAAATAAAAAAAAATCTGGAAAGTCAAAAGAAAAACAAGACAAAAATGCTTCTGTCACCAAATATGTTAAATTTCAGGTCCTAGTGAAAATAGATGATACGCCATCAAAAAGCTTCAAGCAACAATCAAAACACTAAAAAAGTACGAAAATACATTTTTATAGTAAAATGACAGTGGTGATGAAATCTGTTCGAGTTACGTCCCCTGTTTATTGTAAATCTTCTGCACTTATAAAAGGTGTCTATACGGTGGTCCTACTGTAGCTCAATAAAGTTTCAGGAAACATCAATCCAACTCTGTTGTTGTTCAATACAATGACCAGAAATACATTTTTATAAAAAAATTGCCAACAATCCTTTTTATAGTAAAATTATCAATAGTACATTTTTATATTAAAATTACCAACAATATTTTTATATCAAAATGAGCATCAATACATTTTATAGTAAAAATGAAGGCGTAATATGCATCGTCAATTTTTTTTTAATTTAATAAAAACAATTTGCTATAATTTCACTCCTCGATTCATTTTGAAACATTATTTGATTAAAAAATGTAACTAATTAATTATAATTTAATGAGGAAATAATCTCATCCTCTTGAATTATTTGAGTTATCGTATTTAGATTTTGGCATCTAAAATTTCAAGCTATAAAGGTTGATATGTGGCTAAACAAAAACAAACAACCAACAATAAAAAAATAGAACTCATGGAATCCCTCATGGTGAAAATCGATAAGAAACTAGGGGGTGCGTTGTGATTTGTTACTTGTATATTGGCGGATGTGCATTGTGGTGCAATGGATATCAGCTCTGAATAAGAAATCGGGGAGCCGAGTTCGAATTCCAGTTGAATTCGTTGCATTCACTTACGCGCTAATACCCTTGAAAAATACATTAATCCATTGCGTCTTCTTCCATCTATGGGCTAAATATCAGAACAGAATGGGTTGTTTAGCCTTAACTGGCAACCATTCTACCGCAGAAAATAATGGGAACAAACTCCAGGAAAATCTTCTTTCCAGTCAGTCAGGTCTCAAAAGAGACATGATCGCCCAAGCGTGTATCACGCTTGGCACTTAACTGATATTGAGTCATTAGGTGCTACAATAATCACAAATCAAAGCGCTGAATAATTAGCAAAAGAGAACATTTCTGGCGGGGACAAAACTATGCTTAAAGGGTAACAGAAATTAAAAACGTAAGGAGATCAATGGCGTTCTCCAATGAGCAGTTATCTTTAAGTAGATGTCTTGATCTAAAAGCGAATTTGTACAGTTCTTGCTTCCTCTTACTAGTAGATAACTAGAAAAGAAACTTGGTTGCTGCATGGACGGATTAGTAGGGCACCAACGAAAGACTGACTTCATTACACCAGCCAATTGATCGCTGAAACGTATTTCTCATTTTTGCTTTGCAGGATACGCATAAGTAGTTTCTAAAATATTTAAAAACTGCCTGTCTAGATTTACCACAATCCACATAAAAGATACTTTAAGAATTATGATTGAATTTTGGCGTTAGTATTTATTTTCATCTTAATTATTTAGCGTGGTTTTATTGCAACGTTTTACTCATACCGTCAATATAATGCAGCGATTAAGCAGCAAACCGAAAATAAATAGTGATGTTACCAACACTACAAGAATAGACAAATACTGAACTTTGTTTAACCCCACTGATCTGAGGTTCACGTTAAAAAACGAGACTTAAACACCGTGCAGTTTTACGAAACTCGACAAGATCTAGTAGAAGAGATAATAAATAAATCAAGACGACGATTGCTCAGAATTGCTAGGGAAATAAGTTGGTAAGTCCACGAATTTGGTAATGGATTGGGCAATGGACAAAGTCTGAATACCGGCAACATCAGTAACATTAGAAAGTTTAAGCTGTGGGTCGTGATGTGCATTAAAATCAAGGAAGACAAAGATGGAGAAAAAAAGAATACCTATGAGAAAATAACTAAAGCCAGACGAAAGTGCGGTTGAGTAGCGTTAAAGTCACTAGGCAGTAATTTTTTTAAAAGCGTAATATTTCGGGTTTAAAAGCAGCCGGCGATAAAAAAGAATCAAAGAATAATTGCGATAATCGGAATTGATCAATGGAAAAGTAGAAAGTGTAAATGTCGGCATCGTCTGTAACATTAGAGTGTTTAAGGTTTATAAAGTTCGTGGAATATGTATAAGGTATTTCGGGTTAGTTTTTGTCTTTGGTCTTTTGCAAAACTGTCAAGACCTCATCGCTTAGCGGTTTAAGCAGCCGGTGCGTTCGAATTGGCTTCCCTATGGCAAAAGAGACGTAAATTTAAATGTCTCCCAAAGCTTATCCTTTATTTCTTATCTTGCGCTGTTTAATCACGGTCGTAGATTGACGACCTGAGTAAACGTAGCGAGAAAAAGCAACTAAAGTAGCACAGAAACAGTTCAGATGAATATATAAACTAGGGAGAATAATAATGGCTTGACAATGTTTTATGTTATAAAGGTAAAATCAATTCGTACCTCATGATACAAAGACATTTAACCTCCAAACAATCATATATGTATATATGATCAGAATGTGTTGACTCACCGTCGTAAAAATCAAAGAGATAGACTGATAATATAAAAATGCATATATTTGATTTAATGAGTTCTTTTCTTGCTTGGTTTCCAGTACTGATAACTTTAATCAGATTAAAATTAATAAACAACTTACCACCTAACCATGGCATAGAGGTTTATTCTTACGCAACGATACGATTGTGTCATTAGATCGAATTTTAGTATGTTATGCATGTCGTCTTGTGCTACAAGTGTTGCTTTATATAAAACTAAATTCAGTCAGTTAAATGCCATACGTGACACATGTTTTGGGCAATCATGTCTCGAAAAAGACATGACTGACTGGGCAGAAGATTATTCCGCAGTAGGTTGTCATTGCTTTCTGCGGTAGATTGGTTTCAAGCCAAGGCTATAAGACCCAATCTGTCCTATTATTTAACCCATAACTGGAGGAAAGAGACGGATTAATACCTTTCCCATGAGGTATTTGTGCGCAATTGAATGCAGTGAATTCAACTGGGATTCGAACTCGGCTCTCCGATTTCGCGTTCCGTGCCGATATCCACGACACAACAACGATCGTAAATTAAATACGTGGGAAGCGCCGAAAGTTAGAGATGCCGGCAGTGAGATAACTCCACTGGATCGGGTTAGTTTTCAGCTCCAAAATAATATTTACTACACAGTCAGCACAATTTGAGGTGCATTTTCGAGATCCATTTCGTTATCAATAAAAATCGTAGAAATAAAGTAGGTATCTCTACATTTTCGATATCTAAATTTTGAATTGAATTTTTAAAAATAAGTTTTCTTGAAAATTTTATTTTAATTTCAATTGAAAGCAAAGTACTCTGGTGTATTTAAAACGGAAATTGTATTGATTGGAATCTAAAATTTTGAATTTTTTTCTTAATTTTTCAATTTTTCGGCCATTTTTGAGCGATTGATAGATTTGAAAACAAAAGTTGAATTTTGGTTTTACAATTCTTGCAAAAATAAAATACACATCTCTGACACATTATTTTTGGAAAATTAGCAAAATTAAAGTTAAATTAATCTGATTTACGCAAGTATTATTTAAAGCATGAAATTTAGAATAAAACTATTTTTAAACACAGAGTTTACCTTTTCTAACCTTGAAATGTGTTGACAGATCGAGATAAGATAAGCGTATGGCGATCGCAAGCGCCATCATTGTACAACTTTTTCTCTGGTAAAGGGGAGTAACCCTAAAACAAATGACCTTTTAATGTACACATGGAAATTACCATACAAAAAAAAACTTCAAATGCACACACCCCCCCAAAAAATTGAAAATTATTTTTAAAATACGATAGCTAAATAATTTGTATTCAATTTTTCAATTTTTCACTATGTGACCTGCCAGCCTAACGTCTACAAGAATTGGAAATATTTTTAAATATTTTTGAAACTTTATTAATTATTATAATTAACAAAACAAAAATGAAAACAATTCTTTTAAAATTTCATTATTAATCGAAAACTTTCTCTTTAGACTTTAATGTCTGACATGTATATTATTTATTAAAACAATTAAAATCTTATCTAATTAAATAATGTCACAGTTTTTTAAATTTTTACTTTTCGGTAAAAGGGGCAAATGGTTTCAAAAAATAATACATGATTTACATTCCCCAGTGAGTCCTGCGTTTAACTAATAAAACCATTTGTGAATTTAATTTTTTGAAATTTCATGAATTTATGTGGAGGAGTTGTTGCTGATTTTAAAAAAATATATTTTTACCGAGATTTTTTTTTAAATAATAATTTCAAAATTAATTTTATTTATTTACAAAAAAGTCCTCAAAGTTTCATTAAAATCCGACATTTATTTAATTTTTGCAAGAATTTCCAAATTAATGTGTTTGTCACTGGAAAAAAAAACTGAGTTATATAATATTACGTTTTCTATTGTAAACTCTGGTAACGATTTGGTTACCCGCTAACTAAAATCAAAACAAGATTTTTATCAAGATTTCTAACGTGCTAGAAGGGATTACAAAATTTTTAAAAAATACTTTGATCATTCCTCTTAATAATAATATAAACATTTTGATAGAAAAAAAATCGTTTTTATTAAGTTTGTGGCTTTTTTACTATACTGTTTTTAGCGATTTAGTGAAGGTACCTAAAATCTATATATTTATCAATATATCTGGCGAGATAGCAGATCACAAGATCGATTCTTTTTTAGAAAGTATTAGGGAAGAAACAGGTTCAGTAAGAATCCGATCCCTCTTCACCATAACCATAACCGCCACGACATCCCATTCCTTTTTCGAATCCTATTCGTCGTTCAGCTTATACCTCGGCCTCGTAAAATTCATTTGCTACTGACGACATAACTGACCACCATTTTGTGGCATTATGGCTCTGCGTTATATAAAGAATAAACCAAAAATCTACGGGCAGTTTTTTCTTTACAGATCTATATAAAAGATATACCCTGTTAACGATATTCCTGAGTGAATTAGTAATAACATTCTGTTAATATTCTCATTTATTTCCCAATATAAAATTTTCTTCAGAATGATTGACACAAAAAGACTTACTGATTATTTTTTTGTAAGTAAAAGTCAAAAGTAATTTCAATCATTCTACTATATTCCAGACATTTTATCACACAACATCCGGGTAAAAACATTTAAATTAGAAATATAATCTGAAAAAACATTTCATTTGCAATATGACCACAACTGTTGGTGTATTGGTGAGAAAACTATTTCGATCCTCATTGGGTACCTCACACATGAGAATCTGTACCGGAACAACATAAGCTTATAGCAAATATCGATATGCAAATAATGATGACTGGAGTACATTCTTAAGTAAAAATGGAGATTCAGGAAATAAATCAAGCAAACGTGATGAGAAACTATTTAATAACTTGGACAGGTCACTTTTTAGTTTTGTCTGGGTAATTTGCATAGTGGGATCTTAGATTTTTTAAATGGGTAGACGCTTTTTATTTGACTACTATCTATGAGTGGATGAAAAGCAGTGACTTTTTAGTATTTTATGGACTTATTTTATTTTATTAATATAATATTCTTTTTTTTATTTTGTTTATCAAACATGGATATTAATTAACTTTTGGAGAGGATTATTTTATCTGAGTAAGGTATCTAGTGGGGCCACATAATACTTCAAATAGGTAAATAATTTTAACTGTAATATTTTTATATTAGAGCACGAGTTATAACTAATACCTTTTAACGAAAAATATTTTCGATGTTTACATAATACTGTTAATTCATCCCTACGGTTCAATAGTTTGCCATTGTTGGGGTACCTTAGAATGTGCAGCTTTTCACTCAGGCATAAAGGGCAGATGTCGTTAAACGAGTTACAGATTCTAGTTTTTTTTCCAGGATTTTCCATTTTACTTTGGGTATCTTATTTGTGTCCTTTAATTCCCAAAAATATGCAGAAAGGGATGTTTGGTTTCGATATATGTTGTTTTTGAATGAAGTTAAGTGCAGATACCAGCGTTGCTTAAAAGTATTTTTACTTCCAGTTACGAAATATTTAATAAACATAAAAGTTTTTACAATAAGTCGCTAAAAAATCGTGGCTACAAAAACAAAGATATCAAGTACATAACAAATTATAACCATAACAGTAAAAATAGAAATAGAAAAATCATTTGGTATACACCCTCTTTCAACCAAATGGTCAACACCAAGTTAGGGCTGAAGTTCCTCAATTTAATTAAGAAACACATCCCCACTAACAACCTAAGTAAAATGTTTAACAAAAATACACTTAAACTAAGTTATAGTTGCACAAATAAACTTGACAAAACCATTACACATCATAATAAATATATCTTAAATCAGCACGTTAATGGAAATAAAATAACTAGCAAATTATTAAAGAGAACAACAACACCAACTTATGCAATTGTCGAAACCCCAATAATTTCCCACTACAAAATAGGTGTAAAATAAATTCAATTGTCTATCAATGCAATATAACATCAATTGAAAACCCAACTGTTATAAAGTCTACGTCGGATCTACAAAGAACACTTTTAAGCAACGCTGGTATATGCAGCTAACTTCATTCAAAAGAGTGAAAAGCTACACATTCTAAGTTACCCCAACAATGGTGAACTATTGAACAGTAGGGATGAATTAACAGTGTTATGTAAACATCGTATTAGTTATAACTCGTGCTCTAATATAAAAATCAAATTACCCAGAGAAAACTAAACAGTGACCTGTCCAAAACTAAACTACATCGCCTCCCTCTTCTAACCCAAAGCTGTATCTCAATCGTTACAAACTGCCGACGGACCAGCTTAGACATATTAAATTCCCATCCCCCACATCACCTACATATCACATTCCCAAAAATAAATCGTTTCCACCATTTATTTTCAGTTCCACAAATCACCCGAAGAAGAGCAGTTTTTCTCTGAAACACGAGAAATTTTGTTTAGTGATACTATGCTTTTATAAACCATTGTAACAACTATTACAATAAGAACATTCTACTTTGTATTGAGTACTCTTTATAAAAGTAAATGCTTGAACAATGGCTTTAAAATCTACGTGTTCTGTCACTTTCTTACAATACTCTCTCTCTCTCTCTCTCTCTCTATATATATATATATATATATACACGAAAAATCTCTCAAAGTTAACCTGTAGAAAAGACAATATTTATAAATGTAAAAACTATTACAGTTTTCCTATTGTCTTATATATATGAATGCTAAAATTCATAATCACTACTTCCTATGATCCCTATTAGCATGAACTACAGCTTCAACTAGGCGTGGAATGGAGGAATATAAATAAAAATCTGATAAATCAATAATATCGGGCCGTTCTCGTTGACAGTTAATTAAATTCTTCTGTAAGTTCTTTGGCTTTCTATTATACATAGGCTTTTCCAATTCTCTCCACATGAGCGTTCGATTATATTGGACGCTGGTGTTTAGCCGAGTCAATCTTGAAATACTGCAATACCTTCATCAGTGAGAAATTTGTTTTTTTACACGCAATATATGATATGGTGATCCGTCATGCTGCAATATTTACCCTTATGCATTTTTCTCTCTTCAGTATTCTATCGAATTTTATCAGGTGGCTGCAAACATTAGATTGCGACTATTGAATGGTACAGAGTCTTCTTTGTAGAGCTGGTCGATTTCTTGTACCAATTTTGTCTCTCAAAATAACCCCTTACATTGCAATGTAATTCAATTTTGATTTTGTCAATAAATAACCCTGTTTGCCATTTTTCATTATCTTCTAGTAATTTTTTTTCTCCCAGTCTTTTCTTCTTCGATGTATTTTTAGATTCAAAGCTTCTCAGTGATTTTACATCATCTCATTCTTTTTCGATGGTCTTCATTCTCTTCTCTAAATCTATTTTCCTTATTAATGCATTTCAAATTCTTCTTCTTCTATGTGCCTTGTCCCTTCAGGACGTATGTGATCATGGCTTTCCACGTCTCCCTATCCCTGGTGGCTCTTAGCACTCCTTCTCCTGTTACACCATGCAACGTTCGTTCTATCATCCACCCGATCAGGTCCTTCAAATATGTTATCCGTTGCTTTCCCCTGTCTCTTTTTCCCTCTATCTGGCCTGTTAGTATCAGGTTCTCCAAGCCATCCTTCCTCATTGCATGTCCGAGGAACTTCAGCTGTCTCTTCCTGATGCTCAGTTATTAATTTCCTTTTTGTTTCCATCATTTCTAAGACCTTATCATTAGCTTACATGCTTGGTCCATGATATTCACAGTATCCTTCTGTGAAACCACATTTCAGTTGCTTCATGTTTATCCATCATCTTTGATAATATTGTCCAATATTCACTGCCATATTGAAGAACCGACATCACATAGCAATCCAGTAATCTCTTCTTTGTTTCTAGCGAAATTGTCCTGTTTCTTAACACTTTACTCAACTTCTGGAATGCTTCCTTTGCCATGTCAATTCGTCTTCGGATCTTTATTAGAATATCCTCATTTTTGCCAGTTTAATAACACATTCTATTTGTGTCTGTTTTTAAGGATTACTTAAATTGAAATAAAGAAGAAAATATTACCTTGTTTTTTCATTGAGTTATAACTCAAGGTAATATTTTTTCAGTTTCTGTCAATTTGTATTCATCTAAGCATTTACAAACGACATAAAACAATTCAGGCTCCTAATATTTAACAAATATTTGTGCTAAGAATTCTGGGTTATCAGATTCAAATTTTATGTTCATGAAATAAAATTTGTTTAAATGGCTGTTTATGCTCGAGGCTTTAAATGAACATTTTTCTTTCGTGGGAGAAAATTCACCCTTATGAAAACTAACATGAAATATGAACTCCATAGAAACAACAGAAACCGTGTAACTCAGCTCGGGTATTTCCGGAAAATTTACAATGTCAGAAATTGTAATTATTTTACAAGATAATGAATGGAAAAAAGTAATTAGTTACATCGTGTTTTTGTTGTAAACAAATTATATAAATAAAACACTGGCGAATAGTAGTAGTAGTAGTAGTAGTAGTGGTGGTGGTGGTGGTGGTGGTGGTAGTAGTAGTAGCTTGAGTTTGAGTTTTGCTTAATGGCATATCAACCTTTGTGGGTTACTTAATGCCAAAAAGGTGGGGTTTTAAGGTATTTTTTTTAATGTTCGGTTATAGTGAGAAGGTTGATTTAGTCAAATTTTAATGAATTTTTTTTGTTTTTATTTTTTATTTTAGAAAACTGAAAATGTCTTCTAGTTTTGTATTCAAACATTTTTTGCTGAGAATAATTTTTATTTCCTTCAAAAATGTGTTATAGTAATAATTTTTTTCTTTAAAAATGTATTGTTTGTAATATTTTTTCTTCAAAAGTTAATTTTTCTATAAAAGTCTATTTTTATGTATATATTTCTATAAAATTGTATTTTTATACTTTCATAATGTTTTGACCCCAGTTTGGGGGTTAAGTAATTGTCCATAGCTGGGACCCTAACATGTGCTACCACTCCTGGTCAGAGTGGACCTAAGAACAACAGCAATTAAGAGGTGATTCCATGCTCCTCACAACCTCCCAATCAGAGGCCTTGTTGCCGGATGCAGTTTACCGTCATACCCTGAACCGGTGATAGTTGCAGTATAAAAAAAGCACAACTCAAATCATCCGGCCATCATTCCACCTTACGAAAATTATCAAGACTTCCGTATCAATGCTTTGCTAACTAAAATCTGCACAGAATTTTAATGAAAAAAAAAACAATTTTCTGGAAGATTGCAAAAAGCACCAAGAAAGATAAAAAAAAATTTTTTAAAATGTCCAGGAAGATGGAATTTTAAAGTTCGCAAAAAAATATCGAATAGCAAAACGAAATGGCAAATAGGATTTTCTATAATGTCGAAAATTGTAAAAAAAATATATTGCCTCTTAATTATGAACGAACATTTGAAATTAAAAATTTTTAGTGACAAATATTATGGCAGTTCTCAGAAAATATCAATCTGCATCTTTGTAAACTCTTTCCCAATATTTAGCACTTCAAAAATATGTAGATTTTTCTTTCGTGCTTCACAAATCACTTAATTAAATTTTCATTTATTGAAATACGCAATGATGTGGCCACTGATATCGACCGACTCAAGAATCTCTTATCTTTCTGGAGATAAAAAAAAACAGTGTCCTTTCTTATGTATGTTTTGTATCGTACTTCCCTTTTTGCATAAATAATTAGATTGCTACTGGCAAAAATCCTCTCATCTGCACTATTATGAACTGGCAACGCAAAACTCATATGTACATAATCCATCAACGAAATTTGTCCACGGGCATTCCTTAATGAATGTCATACATTATAGTGCATATCCGACATTATTATAGGTCATTAGTTGTTACAATTTGCGTAGGTGGTTACATTGATCGATTTGAAGTCATTATTGTTTTGAATGTCTTGTTAAAAATGTCTTGTTATGTTTTGAATGTCTTGTAAAAAACAAAAACCTCGGCCTTCGAGGTTTTATCGGAAAATTTAATACATTCGAAACTAAATTCTCTTATTTCTCGGAAAATCTTCGTCTTATTTTTCTTGTGTATAATTTTAAATCGTCTTCATTTGTTATTATGAGCAAAAAAAACATTTAACTGTTTATTTTTTAATTTTTTATATATTTTTAATGAAAATTATAAATGATAAAAGATTAAAAGAGAAAACTATATATGACTAAAACACCGCACTTTTTCTCTCTCTCTCTCTCTCTCTCTCTCTCTCTATATATATATATATATATAATTTTAGATATTCTACAATTTTATTGGGTAATTTGGGTCTGATGAGGTGCAAGATCAGCAGCGGAGAAATACGTATTACCCCTGAAATTGTAGAATTTCTAAAAAAATTTCTAAATTATATTACTCTGTTAAATTAAATAAATGAATTTAACATTGAGTTCTTTTATTCGTCTCTATTGGAATTTACCTGACTAATATACCCAGTATTGTATGTTATATATATATATATATATATATATATATATATATATATATATATATATATATATTCCCCATTATGGACATTAATATGTGATAAATAACACCGTATCTCACGGTTGTTACGGAATTGCCAAAAGGAAAATGAATGACAAACATGTCTTTTTCTTAGAGAAACTTTTATACAATTAAATCATACAAAAATGTATATAAATATATACACATGTCCCATGCAAAGAAATACATAACATATATCTACACAGCAATCAGAGTGTTAGGAGAACGAAAATGCAGGGTCTTACATATAATATGGAGATTCTTCCGTGTTTCTGAAGAAGCCATGTTTAGAACTCCATTTTCAAACAAGCTCAAACCCTCTATGACCTAAGCGAGAACATATTCCACGTACTGAAAACGGCGAGTCTTGAGGTTTCCCAAATTGAGGAGTTTCTTTATATGTCTTAGCGAGAAATATTTCCTAAGATATACAGCACCAAGGAATTGTAAGTTGCTAAGGAGGTTCAGATTTAGCTTCGGCCCGGGTTCAGAGACCCGAGCCAAACAAACGACTGATTCGGTTAACTACTGTAACCCGAAAGAACGACTGAATACTTTCGTCAGTGATTGCGCGATGTCAATTACCTGCCGTGAAATGACTTAAGCGTCTATTGCAACTTAGGGAAATAATTCTTTTTGTGTCGTAATGTCTACCCACCTCACTAAACAGTTCGTGGACTCTGCCGTCAGAAGTTTCTATTATTCTGCTTTTGATATAATAGAAATGTAGAAACTACAACATAAAAATATACATGCAATTTATATTAAAATGTGCCATAATTTTTAAGCAATCTCGAGTCAATAAGACAAATTAAGATATAAAAATACCTGAGGCATCTAATTATAATGCCGAGATTGTTTACAGTTTTACTTTGAAAATCTACTGCTACTGGAGATGATATAGTAAATGGTGACCCATTAAGACATATACAATTCAGTTTGTTCAAAGAAATATTTTGTTTTTGCATTACTAACGCGTGTATTAAAAAATGTCTCTTCGGGATCTTGACTAGTCGTTCAGTATGTGGCAGCAAAGCATTTGGCTTGGCTACTTTACGCACTTATTTCAAATTCAGTGTTCAGAACATGCATATTTTAAATTTTCAAGACGTTAAGTAGTTCTGAAGAAACTTCTGAAGCTTTTGGTTCTTTTGTTTTCCAATGGGGTCTGGCAGTCCATGCATGTATCGTTCACAGGAAAACATCAATGCCACAAGACATGGTGCCCCTTACAAATTTTTTGTGAAAGAAAAATTTGTGTCCAGGGATTGTGAATTTACTACGCCAGTAGAAAAGACGTTAAACGCCAACCACAATTGCTTGCTTGAAACAAATATTATACAATTTTACTGCATGGGAAAATATCAAATTAATTATTAAGCAATAGTGGCATAGTAAAATTCTCCTCACACATGTTAATTTAATTAAATATCATGCGTGCAGGTAAAATATCACTGAAAAAATAGTATCAGTGCGCAATTAAATAATTCGTAATTGTCAGGTAAAAACACGTGCAAAAATATTCGGATTAAATATCATCTAAATTTACGTCTGATACTATGTAGCTAATTAGTTACCCCAAATGGATCAAGGAGGTTAGATTTTCTACCACGTGTTACACGTTACTGTGGAAGGAGTAGATGAACTACTGGGGTTGAGACATCATAGTCTGGAGGGTGGAGGTAACATGAACACCTTTGAAGAGAGCCAAAATCAAACTAAGCTTAAAGGTGATAAAAAAAGTTGGCCATATTAAAATTATCAGCATTAATACAAAACTCCAAACAATAAAAATATAAGAGTTCGAATTCCAGTTAAGTTCGTTGCATATACATGTTGAAAAAAATATTATCAGGTGGGCCATAAAGTATGCTACAAAAATTAGTTTAAAAAAAGCGCGTACAATCCGTGAGTCAATTAGACAAAGTTGTATTCAGCTCCGCTATAGTTACCCCAAAGTTAAAATAGAGGCAAGAAGTCAGAGGTGGACGAAGTTTTTTTTTTATTCAACCGTTAAATGGACACGCGGGCGGAGAAAAAATTAACACGTAGTTAACATTGAAACGTATTTAATGAAAACGTCGTGAAGTTCCGATTTAAAGGGTAAAAAATGTTAAGCATTTAGCATGTTAGACAAATAGGACTACTTTGTTTTAATTACTAACCTTTTTTGGGAAAATAATATTGTCCTTTCCATTTCGACATTTACGGTGATGAAAAAATGTGTTGAAACTGTACTTCGTTAATTGACATTTTGGGAAAGTCGCTAGTTAATATTTCAGGATTGATCTGGATCCTTCCTTAGACTTTGTCAAGAATCTCAAAATGTAGAGTAAGAGAACCAGACCAGATACGGCCACGGTATTGAATGCGCAAAAAATAGTAGATTTCTAAGTTTGTTTGTTTTTTTTTGTTTTTTGTTTTTTGTTTTTGTTTTTTTGTTTTTGTTTTTTTGTTTTTTTTTTGCATAAATACCTTGCTGGGAACTATGATATCGGGAAGATCATTGATGAAGAAAGCAAATATTAGTTTAGAACCCCTGACAGATTTGCCCCATAAACAGAAACTACAGACGACGATTTTCAACCAGCTGGGAAAAAGAAAGCGGCAAAGCATTTATTGTCAATTTTAGAGAGAAGAGAAATCAGCTCAGGAGCACATTCCTTTAGAATGCAGGCAGGAATCTCATCACATCCGCTTGCCTTGTCAGTCAGTCAATTAAGTGCTATACATGATACACGCTTCGGGCGATCATGTCTCGAAAGGGACATGGCTGACTGGGCAAACAAGGTTTATCCTGCAGTAGGTTGCTATTGCTTTCTACAGTAGACTGGTTACCAGTCAAGGCTACAGAACTCAATCTGTCCTATTTTTTAACCCCTAACTAGAGGGAAGCGATGAATCAATACCCTTCCCAAGGGTATTTGTGCATAAGTGAATGCAAGGAATTCAACTGGAATTCGAACTCGGTTCCCCGTGTTGTCGTTCCGAGTCGATATCCAATGCACCATAACGCACATCTTGCCTTGTAGGGATCTAATTTAGAAATTATGTCTGAACACAGTTACGGGATTCTGCGCATATCCTTCAGTAGAGCCTGCATTCAATGTGCGAAATTTGACATTGGTACTCGAGCGTGGAGTTGGAAAAAACTTCCGAGCAAAGCACTCAACTTTATTTACAGTTGATGTCAGTAGTTCAAATTGATTAAAGAGAAGAGAGACTGAAGATTTTATATAGTTCAACACGCTCTTGCAGAACTGCCATTAATCTCTAGACCGAAACTTGTGAGAGGCAATACATTATTTCATTCTATCATAAAACAGTGACTTCACTTCTTTGAGAACGCGCTTGCATTCATTACGAGTAGTGACAAAGTGACGTCTATTGAAATCAGAACCGGCGCTTTGGTACAACCGGAAGAAGCGATTCCTATGGTCTATAGCAGCTGCTTGGGATTTTACCTGGATATTTGAGTTCTGGAACGAAAGATTTAATGCTGTTTTTCACCAAGAAAAAAACCTCAGTATTTTGACAGTATAATTAAAAATATAATTCCAAGAGACACCGCGAAGGAAGTCACAAAAAAAATCCCAATCAGCGCATTGACGACAGTAAGATATTCTGATAGTAGGAGGTTCGTGACTGATAGGAGAGCAAAAAGTGATGTCTACAGACACCACCTCATGATCGGAGTTTTCAAGAGTACAGAGCTGCAGAGCACGACATGAGATACAGATAAAGGTAAAGAAGAGATCAAGCAGGGTAGCGTATACATCAGGATTACTAGGGAAATGCGTGAGGATTCTATCATTTTTTATGAGCTTGAGTGACAGAAAAGTTCAATGTCTGAATGCCGACAAGAGTAATTAAGCCATTTGACATGGTGGCTATTGAAGTTGCCGAACACTAAGATATTTGCAAACGATTTCTGATGTATATTAGAATTACTATTTAGCATGCAATAATCATGAGAGGAAGAGGAAGGATGGAGAAATAAGAGATAGCTGAGTTGAGTCGAGAAAGACGCGGTCACATATAACAACGGTCTGAAGATTCAAGAGAGAGTTCCCTAGTCAGTAAGAGATGTTCATGGATATAAACACCAAGGACAATAGAGCCCTTCTTATATAAAGGAAGATAGTGAGAAAAGGATTGAAGAATTATGATTACTTTCACACAGAGAGTTAGGATGCCAGGAAAGTGTTCCAAAAGGAATGATTCCACACTGCAGAAATAGGTTGGAATACCAAGATAACTTATCAACCTATAAATTCGATGTAAATTTTGATCTTGGGTTCGACGTATATGATCTTATCTTAAAACAGCCTCGTCTTCGAAATTAATTCATTAGATATTATGAACAAATTATTACGAAATATGCCTCTCATATATTTACTACTGTAGACAGTTTGGTCTTCGCTAGGTGCTCCTAATTTGTAACCTTTTACCTTACTAAACTAAGCTTTATAATTTCCCGTTAAACTTATAGCATTTAAAAATTCCTCTGAAATTTTATGAAAAAACATGTAAAGTGAAAAGAAAAACATTTTAATTTCTTTTTTTCTCATATATTTTAAAACGCAACGACTTATACACATGTCAAGACAACCACTGAATGATGCACTTTTTTACTGAAAGCTTTTTTCCATAAATCCTGATATTTCCATTCACTGACTGTTCCGCACCTGAATTAAGTTTTTTCATTGCTGCTCTAGTTGATTAGTCAACGACCTATATCAGTGATTAATATTATCTTATACGTGCTAATTTAATATGAATTATACACATCAGTCCTTCGTATTCGAAATTTAATCTTAATAGCACATTAAGGCAAATGGGGGTCTTATTGGAAGTGAGAAGCCGTTAATAAAATCTCAGCTATCTTGCCAATTATAATTAAGTCCTCGGAAACAAGTATTAAAGGAACAATTGAGAAAATGAAATTATTTTTTATATCATTAATCGTTTTCGTTTAATGACATCGTCTCTCACTTTACTGATAATTGAACTGAAAGATCCTAAAGAAGCTGTAAAATATCGATTTAAGCGAAAGATTCCAATCAATTCCTTGAAATAAATCAATAAGTATTTTTATGTGAAATACTGAAAGACTTGATGAAACTTATATTCATATATCGATTAATAAATCTCAAACTGTCGATCTGATAATTTTATCACAGTCATTTGATTTCTGCTATGGAAGCTTAGTTCAGCAACACTAATTTGAAGATTAACAAGAAGTAAAGTAAAGATTGATTTTTAAAAAAAGCAGCCAAAGTCAAATTTTTTAGCTTTGTGAGAAAAAATAAAAGTGAAGTCAATGAATATGATAGGTTATCTAACTCACCAACCAAGAGAGGGGTCGGACTAAAAAGATGGAGCAAAAAATCAAAAAGGGACATTGGAAAATACTCGGTATATGTCTATATTTTCGAGATGAGGTAGTATTTACAGTATTTACATTATTCAGACTATTGTCCTCATCTTGGTTGCCATTTGTACGAGGTTTTATAATAGATCATTTTATTTGTCTATATTTTTGAGATGAGGTAGTATTTACATTAATCGGAGTATTGTCCTCATGTTTGTTGCCATTTGTACGACGTTTAATAATAAATCATTCTATTTGTCTATATTTTTGAGATGAGGTAGTATTTACAGTATTTACATTATTCAGACTATTGTCCTCATCTTTGTTGCCATTTGTACGACTTGTAATAAAAGATCATTCTATTTGTCTATATTTCTGAGGTGAGGTAGTATTTACAGTATTTACATTATTCAGACTATTGATCTCACCTTTGTTGCCATTTGTACGACTTTTAATAATAGATCCTTCTATTTGTCTATATTTCTGAGATGAGGTAGTATTTACAGTATTTACATTATTCGGACTATTGTCCTCATCTTGGTTGCCATTTGTACGACGTTTAATAATAGATCATTCTATTTGTCTGTATTTCTGAGATGAAGTAGTATTTACAGTATTTACATTATTCGGACTATTGTCCTCATTTTTGTAGCCATTTGTACAAATGAAAATGAAAATGTGGGCAATAGTCCGAATAATGTAAATAGAGAAAAATACTCGGCCATTAAGATAAAAATACTTCTTTTCAATATCTCAAAATCAATCGGAAATCTCATCGTTTCATTCTTTGGTTTTTAAGTTCAACCTTATTTCTTTTTGTTGTCCTTCAATTGAATAACATTTGAAGTAGGGAATTCTACCAATGCTTTTACAAGAAGTAATGAACAGGTTAATCTATAAGTACGAAATTATATTTGCACCCTAGATTACATTTTCACAGATTAGCTAGTATTCGATATTTTCTGGTTAGTTTTCTTTTTTCTAGATCATTCGTAGGCTTAATTATCCATGATTTATGAAAAAAACGAAGAATTATGCCACACTTGTTTGTACGAATTGTGACTTGGCCACAGTTCCTTGAAGACTGCTCGTACCATGTCAAATATGAAAGTTCCGAAATGAAAAGGTGAGTCTAGAAGAAGTATGAGAAGAAAATATGCAAATGATCAACTGGGATAAATTAAAGAAATAATATATCCCTTCCGAATTCCTTCGAAATCTTTCCAGAAATAGTTAAAAAATTACAAATTTCAATCTCTAGATTTAAATATATTTGAATGAAATTGAAAAACCAAATGACGAGTTGGTTTTGTCACCGAATATCAACAAAATAATCATTTCGAAATTTTATCGATCCTTTTTATTAAGGAACAGAAATAAATCTTTGCTTCATCAAGCAAAAATTGATAAGAAAAGGGAATTCTCTACGGCTATCTGAAATGACCGGGTTAACTGTATAAACCTTCAAGGTATTTTTCAAAGACACAGTTGCACAAACCAATAATTATGGCTATTTTATATTGATTTCTGACGGTCACTGTACTTTCTCTTACCAAGAAGTAATATCGCAACTAACATTTACTATCAAGAACTCGGCGTAATTCACAGAAAATTAGGTGAAACTGAGCCAGACTTTTCTCCATCATAAAAATATACGGATACACATTGTACAAATGAGAAAAAAGTTGTTTTGAAATTTTGTCTCTTCCTCCATATTCTTGAGATTTCCCATCGGCACCTCGATATTATTTCGCAGTTCATCAGAGCAGCTTTTCGAGACGCAGCCCAGCAGTTCTATATCCTAACATATAAGCAGCAACCAGAAAATGATCAATCCGCTGCTCTTTTACCAACTGATTGTTATTTTTCATTCATTTATACAATTTTTGAAACAATGATTCCATAATATAGACAGAAAATATATGCAGGGTTTCTTGCTATCTAATTCCTGATAATTTTATGAAAAAGGTATAAATTATTTTACTTCTTTTTACGAATATTAACACATGTAAGTGTTTTATATTTTATTTCGACAGAGTGATTTGTATTTGTAAATAAATTTGCTAGTCATGTCAACATTTCAAATAAGTGTTAATATATTTTGTCTTCTGAAGAAAGAAATACATATATTTTAATGATGTATTGCTTTAAAATTTTTTTACGTCTGTGGCAATAATATTAGATTATGTCTTAGAAAATTAGTCCACTGCCTTCAGTTTTGATGTGTAGCAATTTAATGGAAAGAATTGATTCTATCCGAATTTCTGTAACGAATTGTTGTTAATATTATACACTGATTAATTCAGATCTGTTTTCTTATCTTAGTATCTTGATCATAAGTGCTTTGCTCGCAACTTCTCTTCCAACTCAATAGTTGACTTGTCTGAAGTACCCGATTTCCTACTTAGAAAAAAGGCTCAATTAAGTGATATAAAACTCCGTCTCTGATCACGGACATCATTTCGAAATTCGATTGCTATAAGACAAGCTGCGGCGATGGAATCTTCCTAAAGAAATGTGCCCTTTAGGTGGCTCCATTACTCTCCAAACTCTACATCTATTGACGCTTTGCTTCCTGCTGCCTTGTTTTAAGAACTCTGGTGAACACTCTGACCCCTCTAACTATCGACCTTTCAGCCTCTTATCGACTTTCGGTAAAGTATTCAAGGTTCCAATCAATTCTGAAATTGTTAAACATTTCTCCTCTAACATCCAACTCTCTGACAAATAATATAGCTTCTGTTTTGCCAGGTTTACCGCTGATGTGTTAATGGTCATCATTGAATATGTATGCCATGCTCTTGGTAATTATGACGAAGCTCGAGCGGTGGCTCTAGATATCTCAAAAGCGTTTGACAAGTTTGGGCCTGCTGGCCTTCTATGCAAGATCCGGGAATACGGTATGACTGGGCGGCTGAGTGATTCAATCCAATCATTCCTATCAAATCTTGAAATGAAGGTCATTTTGAACGGACAAATTTCCAGTTCTTTCATACGAACGCCGGTGTCCCTCAAGTCTCTCTAATAGATCCTACTCTGTTTCTGATCTTCATCAATGATCTTCCTGATGTAATCCCCATGTAGGTATCTATGCAGATGAAAAAACCATTTACTCCCTATATTCTAGATAAAATTATAGCATTTCTTGAGCTCTATCCAGCTATGTACATTGATTTTAATTTGGTTGGATATCTTGAATTCTATTTATTTTGACTATTTTATACTATTTATTCATTAAAAAACATTTAAAAGTAATACACTGCGCCTCGTTGGCCTCAATTTTTTCAGCCGACCTGAAGTGGAACGGCTACATTGAATCTATAGTTGCAACTGTTACTAAGAAGGTTGGGTCACTGTGTCGGGCCAGATAGTTTTTCTTGTCAGAATCCATTGTGCACATTTATAAATCTAACATTCGTCTGTGCATTGAATACTTTTGCTATATTTGGTCGGTTAGTCCTGCTATTCACCTTGAGGTTCCAAAGAAGGATCTCCAATATAATCGATCCTGACTTGGCATCTGAACTGCAGTCACTTTCTCACTGACGTGATATGAATTCCCTTCTGTCTTTTCTAGAAATATTTTCATATCAACTGCTCTGACGAACTTTTTTACCTGACATCCCAATCATATGATTTTAAGCGTTCTACTGGATTGACATCCAACTCCCACCATCTTACTATTTAAAGAGTTTTAATGTAACCGCCACATCAACTCCAACAGTTTATTTTCTCGCCCTTCCCGTTTTTGGAAGTCCCTTCCGATCAATTACTTTCATGATAGCTACGATCTCCAAAGATTTAATTGCAACGTCAATCGCCATCTTCTATCATCTTGAATCCTCTTTATCTTTTATCCTTCCTTCGATACGCCCGTGTAACACTGTTTCCACATCGGTATATTTTTGTTTTTAATTTAATACAACGGAGTGAGAAAAATTGATATTAGTGGTATTGTTAGTTGTGTTTTATTGTAATCTGCAATGTGAGCTTACGTAAAAAAAAGAAGATATTTTTAATACTATTATTTACTTGTAAAATCCGGAGAATAGAGAAATTGACTGATAATTGGGAAAAAAAAACAGAAGAATATAGTTTCTTCTTTTTTCGTATACGAAACGAATTGTTTTGAGCCAAGTAAAAGCTTGAAAAATGGCGTCGTCATAACAAAATGTCATCATTTCCTTGATTAGGTTAGGTAGGGTTAAATCCTCAAAAATTATTCCTGGGAACAGATTCTAAAAGCGAAAAACAGATGATGTAATTGAAAGAAAAAAGACAGACAAACATTACGTCATGTGAGCTGTTGATATTTCATTCGTCGAGCTATGGCTCCCCGTAAATCGTGTGAGTGGAAAATAATCTCATTGGTCAAAGCTTTGAGTCGCGTAGATCTCTCGAGAGGATTGGGTACAGCTATAAAAATCCGAACTCAGTGCAAACAAAGAGAGTTGGCTGGGTAGTATTTGAAATTGCAGTCGAAATGTGACGACTGAGGGGAAAGTGTTCCCAATTGGGGAGCCACGACCAAGAGGCTGGTCGCCTACCACAGAACTTATGGCTGAAGATGAATAAAACGTAAAAAAGCCTGTCGTCGATTAATTTAAAGAGTTAATATCGAATAATGCGCCTCCAATAAGAACCCTGAAAGAACTTTATTATTTTAAAAGTTATTTGGAGAATTGAAAGTTCTGATGATTCTTAACGAAAAGTTCGCACTGCTATGAAAAGAATTTTTAAGTTAGAGTTTGAAGAGAGATTTTCAGGCGACAAAGATCAAACGACCTCACACCGCCGCCGCTCGTCGCTCTGTTATTTGGCTGTCTCTGCTAAAGGCTGAAGAGACGTGTCTTTTATCTGGAGAATTGATTGCCTGATTATTTTTTGAAAAATTGAAAAACTTTGATATTTTTAATGAAACTTAGGAAGGACTTATTTTTATTTGAAGATTGAAAGCTGTAATATTTCTAAGTAAATCTTCTCTCCGTTGTAAACTTAAATTTCGCCGATTGCACATTCTGCTTTCTAGCAGAATTATTACACATTTGGTTACCGTGACCGAGGATACACCCTGTGTTGCCGCGAAGAACGAGGACCTTATGGCAGATTTCGTCGAAAAAAAACGAGTCGAAGACCCTAAGGCAGATTTCGTCGAAAAAACAATTACCAGGTAAGACACTTTTTGGTTCTCCCTGTAATTGTGGTGGCTTGCCGATTTTCTGTGAATCGATTTTCTTCTCGTTTCTCATTGATTGCTGGTTGTATTGTTTAAATGTCTAACCACGGGGAGGAACAGGGAATGGCAGGTTCGGAGGTAAACGATAGAGAACACAGACTGTCCGAGGACTTGCGGAGTCTGTTGGGGGGAAATAAGGGTGGCGAGCTTTGACAGGGATGCGAAAGTGTTAGAAAGTTGGTTAGCGGTCGTAGATAAAAGTCAACTAGTCTACGGGTCGGCTGAAAGAGCCAGTGGGCGTGGAATAAAGAAGAAAATTGATACAGAAGACGTCGGTAGAGAGATAGCCAGACAGAGGGACCTAGAAAAGAATCCCACATAGAAATTTTTATAGACCCAAGCCAGGTAGAAAATGCGGCGGAAATAGTCCCCATGTTGTTGGTGAACGAAACTGCAAAGACAGTTAAATTAAAGAAAGGAAAGAGAAAGCTTAAAGAGGGTAGATCTCTATTTAAATGAAGAAAATATTAGCCTTTGTAAATTTTAAGGCTAAGGTAAGGACCTATGGGTGTCAAACGTGGTGTGGTTGCTGAATTAGATAAAACAGTTGATTCTGTGACAAAAAAGAGCCCGAAACAGGGTCAGGAATGGCGGGGTGCATGCGTACTACAAAATTCACTGGAAAGTCTGGACAAGAGAAATTGGTCCAGTGTTACATAAAATTAGCTGAGGTTGCTAATGGAGAAATAAGTGAGCCCAAAGGTCAGGAAGATAACAGAGGAAGCGACCCTGTGGGACTAGAAGGGCTGTGAATATATAAAGATTCCGAAATAGATGAAACAAAAGAGAGAAATGGAGCAGCAACCCATTACATTGGACCCAATTACAGAATAGCGAAAGAAATATGAAGAAGTCCAAAAATAGAAGTTGAAACTTCGTAGAATACAAATCGAATCAAGTGAATGCAAATAAGCGATATAAGTGACTAATGACTAAAAAGGTAATGAGCAAGAGTAAAAGTAGCAGTGTTTGGATTTAACTAATAATTATTTAGAAGTGAATTACAAGCTAAAAAGGGAGTTGAAAGTAAATAATTATTTACTAATAATTATTTAGAAGGGAATTACAAGCTAAAAACCGAACTGAAAGTAAATACTTATTTACTAATAATTCTTTAGAAGTGAATTATAAGCTAAAAAAGGGAACTGAAAGTAAATAATTATTTACTAATAATTATTTAGAAGGGAATTGCAAGCTAAAAAGCGAACTAAAAGTAAATAACTATTTACTAATAATTATTTAGAAGTGAATTACAAGCTAAAAAGGGAACTGAAAATAAATACTTATTTACTAATAATTATTTAGAAGTGAATTACAAGCTAAAAAGGGAACTGAAAGTAAATACTTATTTACTAATAATTATTTAGAAGTGAATTACAAGCTAAAAAGGGAACTGAAAGTAAATAATTATTTACTAATAATTATTTAGAAGTGAATTACAAGTTAAAAAGGGAACTGAAAGTAAATAATTATTTACTAATAATTATTTAGAAGGGAATTACAAGCCAAAAAGGGAACTGAAAGTAAATAATTATTTACTAATAATTATTGAGGAGGGAATTACAAGCTAAAAAGGTAATTGAAAGTAAATAATTATTTACTAATAATTATTTAGAAGGGAATTACAAGCTAAAAAGGGAACTGAAAGTAAATAATTATTTACTAATAATTATTGAGAAGGGAATTACAAGCTAAAAAGGGAACTGAAAGTAAATAATTATTTACTAATAATTATTTAGAAGGGAATTACAAGCCAAAAAGGGAACTGAAAGTAAATAATTATTTACTAATAGTTATTTAGAAGGGAATTACAAGCTAAAAAGGGAACTGAAAGTAAATAATTATTTACTAATAATTATTGAGAAGGGAATTACAAGCTAAAAAGGGAACTGAAAGTAAATAATTATTTACTAATAATTATTTAGAAGGGAATTACAAGCCAAAAAGGGAACTGAAAGTAAATAATTATTTACTAATAATTATTGAGGAGGGAATTACAAGCTAAAAAGGAATTGAAAGTAAATAATTATTTACTAATAATTATTTAGAAGGGAATTGCAAGCTAAAAAGGGAACTGAAAGTAAATAATTATTTACTAATAATTATTTAGAAGGGAATTACAAGCCAAAAAGTGAACTGAAAGTAAATAATTATTTACTAATAATTATTTAGAAGGGAATTGCAAGCTAAAAAGGGAACTGAAAGTAAATAATTATTTACTAATAATTATTTAGAAGGGAATTACAAGCTAAAATGGGAACTGAAAGTAAATAATTATTTACTAATAATTATTTAGAAGGGAATTACAAGCCAAACAGTGAACTGAAAGTAAATAATTATTTACTAATAATTATTTAGAAGGGAATTACAAGCTAAAAAGGGAATTGAAAGTAAATAATTATTTACTAATAATTATTTAGAAGGGAATTACAAGCTAAAAAGGGAACTGAAAGTAAATAATTATTTACTAATAATTATTTAGAAGGGAATTACAAGCTAAAAAGCGAACTGAAAGTAAATAATTATTTACTAATAATTATTGAGAAGGGAATTACAAGCTAAAAAGGGAAATGAAAGTAAATAATTATTTACTAATAATTATTTAGAAGGGAATTACAAGCCAAAAAGTGAACTGAAAGTAAATAATTATTTACTAATAAATATTTAGAAGGGAATTACAAGCCAAAAAGGGAACTGAAAGTAAATAATTATTTCCTAATAATTATTTAGAAGGGAATTACAAGCTAAAAAGGGAACTGAAAGTAAATAATTATTTACTAATAATTATTGAGAAGGGAATTACAAGCTAAAAAGGGAACTGAAAGTAAATAATTATTTACTAATAATTATTTAGAAGGGAATTACAAGCCAAAAAGGGAACTGAAAGTAAATAATTATTTACTAATAATTATTGAGGAGGGAATTACAAGCTAAAAAGGGAACTGAAAGTAAATAATTATTTACTAATAATTATTTGGAAGGGAATTACAAGCTAAAATGGGAACTGAAAGTAAATAATTATTTACTAATAATTATTTAGAAGGGAATTACAAGCCAAAAAGTGAACTGAAAGTAAATAATTATTTACTAATAATTATTTAGAAGGGAATTACAAGCTAAAAAGGGAACTGAAAGTAAATAATTATTTACTAATAATTATTTAGAAGGGAATTACAAGCTAAAAAGGGAACTGAAAGTAAATAATTATTTACTAATAATTATTTAGAAGGGAATTACAAGCTAAAAAGCGAACTGAAAGTAAATAATTATTTACTAATAATTATTGAGAAGGGAATTACAAGCTAAAAAGGGAACTGAAAGTAAATAATTATTTACTAATAATTATTTAGAAGGGAATTACAAGCCAAAAAGGGAACTGAAAGTAAATAATTATTTACTAATAATTATTGAGGAGGGAATTACAAGCTAAAAAGGGAACTGAAAGTAAATAATTATTTACTAATAATTATTTAGAAGGGAATTACAAGCTAAAAAGGGAACTGAAAGTAAATAATTATTTACTAATAATTATTGAGAAGGGAATTACAAGCTAAAAAGGGAACTTGAAAGTAAATAATTATTTACTAATAATTATTTAGAAGGGAATTACAAGCCAAAAAGGGAACTGAAAGTAAATAATTATTTACTAATAGTTATTTAGAAGGGAATTACAAGCTAAAAAGGGAACTGAAAGTAAATAATTATTTACTAATAATTATTGAGAAGGGAATTACAAGCTAAAAAGGGAACTGAAAGTAAATAATTATTTACTAATAATTATTTAGAAGGGAATTACAAGCCAAAAAGGGAACTGAAAGTAAATAATTATTTACTAATAATTATTGAGGAGGGAATTACAAGCTAAAAAGGGAACTGAAAATAAATAATTATTTACTAATAATTATTTAGAAGGGAATTGCAAGCTAAAAAGGGAACTGAAAGTAAATAATTATTTACTAATAATTATTTAGAAGGGAATTACATGCCAAAAAGTGAACTGAACGTAAATAATTATTTACTAATAATTATTTAGAAGGGAATTACAAGCTAAAAAGGGAACTGAAAGTAAATAATTATTTACTAATAATTATTTAGAAGGGAATTACAAGCTAAAATGGGAACTGAAAGTAAATAATTATTTACTAATAATTATTTAGAAGGGAATTACAAGCCAAACAGTGAACTGAAAGTAAATAATTATTTACTAATAATTATTTAGAAGGGAATTACAAGCTAAAAAGGGAATTGAAAGTAAATAATTATTTACTAATAATTATTTAGAAGGGAATTACAAGCTAAAAAGGGAACTGAAAGTAAATGATTATTTACTAATAATTATTTAGAAGGGAATTACAAGCTAAAAAGCGAACTGAAAGTAAATAATTATTTACTAATAATTATTGAGAAGGGAATTACAAGCTAAAAAAGGGAAATGAAAGTAAATAATTATTTACTAATAATTATTTAGAAGGGAATTACAAGCCAAAAAGGGAACTGAAAGTAAATAATTATTTACTAATAATTATTGAGGAGGGAATTACAAGCTAAAAAGGGAACTGAAAGTAAATAATTATTTACTAATAATTATTTGGAAGGGAATTACAAGCTAAAATGGGAACTGAAAGTAAATAATTATTTACTAATAATTATTTAGAAGGGAATTACAAGCCAAAAAGTGAACTGAAAGTAAATAATTATTTACTAATAATTATTTAGAAGGGAATTACAAGCTAAAAAGGGAACTGAAAGTAAATAATTATTTACTAATAATTATTTAGAAGGGAATTACAAGCTAAAAAGGGAACTGAAAGTAAATAATTATTTACTAATAATTATTTAGAAGGGAATTACAAGCTAAAAAGCGAACTGAAAGTAAATAATTATTTACTAATAATTATTGAGAAGGGAATTACAAGCTAAAAAAGGGAACTGAAAGTAAATAATTATTTACTAATAATTATTTAGAAGGGAATTACAAGCCAAAAAGGGAACTGAAAGTAAATAATTATTTACTAATAATTATTGAGGAGGGAATTACAAGCTAAAAAGGGAACTGAAAGTAAATAATTATTTACTAATAATTATTTAGAAGGGAATTACAAGCTAAAAAGGGAACTGAAAGTAAATAATTATTTACTAATAATTATTGAGAAGGGAATTACAAGCTAAAAAGGGAACTGAAAGTAAATAATTATTTACTAATAATTATTTAGAAGGGAATTACAAGCCAAAAAGGGAACTGAAAGTAAATAATTATTTACTAATAGTTATTTAGAAGGGAATTACAAGCTAAAAAGGGAACTGAAAGTAAATAATTATTTACTAATAATTATTGAGAAGGGAATTACAAGCTAAAAAGGGAACTGAAAGTAAATAATTATTTACTAATAATTATTTAGAAGGGAATTACAAGCCAAAAAGGGAACTGAAAGTAAATAATTATTTACTAATAATTATTGAGGAGGGAATTACAAGCTAAAAAAGGGAACTGAAAATAAATAATTATTTACTAATAATTATTTAGAAGGGAATTGCAAGCTAAAAAGGGAACTGAAAGTAAATAATTATTTACTAATAATTATTTAGAAGGGAATTACAAGCCAAAAAGTGAACTGAACGTAAATAATTATTTACTAATAATTATTTAGAGAGAAATTACAAGCTAAAAGGGGAACTGAAAGTAAATAATTATTTACTAATAATTATTTAGAGGATACAAGCTAAAATGGGAACTGAAAGTAAATAATTATTTACTAATAATTATTTAGAAGATACAAACCAAACAGTGAACTGAAAGTAAATAATTATTACTAATTATTTAGAAGATACAAACTAAAAAGGGAATTGAAAATGAAAATAATTATTTACTAATAATTTGAGAGGAATTACAAGCTAAAAAGGGAACGAAAGTAAATAATTATTTACTAATAATTGTTTAGAAGGGAATTACAAGCTAAAAGCGAACTGATAAATAATTATTTACTAATAATTGATGAGAAGGGAATTACAAGCTAAAAGGGAAATAGAAAGTAAATAATTATTTACTAATAATTATTTAGAAAGGAATTACAAGCCAAAGTGAACTGAAAGTAAATAATTATTTACTAATAATTGACTGAAGAGAATTACAAGCCAAAAAGGGGAACTGAAAGTAAATAATTATTTACTAATAATTATTTAGAAAGGAATTACAAGCTAAAAAGAGAACTGAAAGTAAATAATTATTTACTAATAATTATTGAGAAAGTACAAGCTAAAAAGGGAACTGAAAGTAAATAATTATTTACTAATAATTATTTAGAAGAAATTACAAGCCAAGGGAACTGAAAGTAAATAATTATTTACTAATAATTATTGAGGAGGAATTACAAGCTAAAAGGGAACTGAAAGTAAATAATTATTTACTAATAATTATTTAGAGAATTACAAACTAAAAGGGAACTGAAAGTAAATAATT
Organism: Ascarosepion bandense; assembly: GCA_037127315.1. Taxonomy (NCBI): domain Eukaryota; kingdom Metazoa; phylum Mollusca; class Cephalopoda; order Sepiida; family Sepiidae; genus Ascarosepion; species Ascarosepion bandense. Next base: position 3,066,384 of record JBBBDQ010001153.1, on the reverse strand, counting down.
ATTTACTAATAATTATTGAAGAGGAATACAAGCTAAAAGGAACTGAAAGTAAATAATTATTTACTAATAATTATTTAGAGGATACAAGCCAAAAAGGGAACTGAAAGTAAATAATTGTTATAATAATTATTTAGAAGGGAATTACAAGCTAAAAAGGGAACTGAAAGTAAATAATTATTTACTAATAATTATTGAAAATTACAAGCTAAAGGGAACTGAAAGTAAATAATTATTTACTAATAATTATTTACAAGGAATACAAGCCAAAAGAGAACTGAAAGTAAATAATTATTTACTAATAATTATTGAGAGGGAATTACAAGCTAAAAAGGGAACTGAAAGTAAATAATTATTTACTAATAATTATTTAAAAGTGCAAGCTAAAAAGGGAACTGAAAGTAAATAATTATTTACTAATTATTTAGAAGGGAATTACAAGCCAAAAGTGAACTGAAAGTAAATAATTATTTACTAATAATTATTTAGAAATTCTAGCCAAGGGAACTGAAAGTAAATAATTATTTACTAATAATTATTTAGAAAGGAATTACAAGCTAAAAAGGGAACTGAAAGTAAATAATTATTTACTAATAATTATTGAGAAGAAATTCAAGCTAAAAAGGGAACTGAAAGTAAATAATTATTTACTAATAATTATTTACAAAGAATTCTAAACCAAAAGGGAACTGAAAGTAAATAATTGTTTACTAATAATTATTGAGGAGGAATTACAAGCTAAAAAGGGAACTGAAAGTAAATAATTATTTACTAATAATTATTTAGAAGAGGAATTGCAAGCTAAAAAGGGAACTGAAAGTAAATAATTATTTACTAATAATTATTTAAGAAAGGAATTCTAAGCAAAAAGTGAACTGAAAAGTAAATAATTATTTACTAATTATTTAGAAGGGAATTACAAGCTAAAAGGGAACTGAAAGTAAATAATTATTTACTAATTATTTAGAAGAAGATACAAGCTAAAATGGGAACTGAAAGTAAATAATTATTTACTAATAATTATTTGAAAGAGATACAAACCAAACAGTGAACTGAAAGTAAATAATTATTTACTAATAATTATTTAGAAGGGAATTACAAGCTAAAAGGGAATTAGTAAATAATTATTTACTAATAATTATTTAGAGAGAATCCTAGCTAAAAAAGGGAACTGAGAAGTAAATAATTATTTACTAATAATTATTTAGAAGGAGATACAAGCTAAGCGAACTGAAAGTAAATAATTATTTACTAATAATTATTGAAGAAAGATACAAGCTAAAAAAGGAAATGAAAGTAAATAATTATTTACTAATAATTATTTAGAAGGGAATTACAAATAAAAAGTGAACTGAAAGTAACTAATTATTTACTAATAATTATTTAGAAGGGAATTACAAGCCAAAAAGGAACTGAAAGTAAATAATTATTTACTAATATTTATTTAAAGGGGAATTACAAAGCTAAAAGGGAACTGAAAGTAAATAATTATTTACTAATAATTATTGAGAAGGGAATTACAAGCTAAAAAGGGCGAAAGTAAATAATTATTTACTAATAATTATTTAGAAGGAGTAAGCAAGAGAACTGAAAGTAAATAATTGTTACTAATAATTATTTAGAAGGGAATTACAAGCTAAAAGGGGAACTGAAAGTAAATAATTATTTACTAATAATTATTGAAAGGGAATACAAGCTAAAAAGGGAACTCAAAGTAAATAATTATTTACTACTAATTGTTGAAGGAATTACAAGCTGAAAAGGAACTGAAAGTAAATAATTATTTACTAATAATTATTTAGAAGGAATTACAAGCTAAAGGGGAACTGAAAGTAAATAATTGTTACTAATAGTATTTGAAGGAGATACAAGCCAAAGGAACTGAAAGTAAATAATTATTTACTAATAATTATTTAGAAGGAATACAAGCTAAAAAGGGAACTGAAAGTAAATAATTATTTACTAATAATTATTTGGAAGAGAATTACAAGCTAAAAAGGGAACTGAAAATATTAATTATTTACTAATAATTATTTAGAAGGAATTACAAGCTAAAAAGCGAACTGAAAGTAAATAATTATTTACTAATAATTATTGCGAAGGGACTTACAAGCTAAAAAGGGAACTGAAAGTAAATGATTATTTACTAATAATTATTTAGAAGGGAATTGCAAGCCAAAAAGGGAACTGAAAGTAAATAATTATTTACTTATAATTATTTAGAAGGGAATTACAAGCTAAAAAGGGAACTGAAAGTAAATAATTATTTACTAATAATTATTGAGAAGGGAATTACAAGCTAAAAAGGGAACTGAAAGTAAATAATTATTTACTAATAATTATTTAGAAGGGAATGACAAGCCAAAAAGGGAACTGAAAGTAAATAATTATTTACTAATAATTATTTAGAAGGGAATTACATGCTAAAAAGTGAACTGAAAGTAAATAATTATTTACTAATAATTATTTAGAAGGGAATTACAAGCCAAAAAGGGAACTGAAAGTAAATAATTATTTACTAATAATTATTGAAAAGCGAATTACAAGCTAAAAAGGGAACTGAAAGTAAATAATTATTTACTAATAATTATTTAGAAGGGAATTACAAGCCAAAAAGTGAACTGAAAGTAAATAATTATTTACTAATAATTATTTAGAAGGGAATTACAAGCTAAAAAGGGAACTGAAAGTAAATAATTATTTACTAAGAATTATTTCGAAGGGAATTACAAGCTAAAAAGGGAACTGAAAGTAAATAATTATTTACTAATAATTATTTAGAAGTGAATTACAAGCTAAAAAGTGAACTGAAAGTAAATAATTATTTACTAATAATTATTTAGAAGGGAATTACAAGCTAAAAAGCGAACTGAAAGTAAATAATTATTTACTAATAATTATTTAGAAGGGAATTACAAGCCAAAAAGTGAACTGAAAGTAAATAATTATTTACTAATAATTATTTGAGAAGAATTACAAGCTAAAAAGGGAACTGAAAGTAAATAATTATTTACTAATAATTATTTAGAAGGGAATTACAAGCTAAAAAGGGAATTGAAAGTAAATAATTATTTACTAATAATTATTTGGAAGGGAATTACAAGCTAAAAAGCGAACTGAAAGTAAATAATTATTTACTAATAATTATTTAGAAGGGAATTACAAGCCAAAAAGTGAACTGAAAGTAAATAATTATTTACTAATAATTATTGAGAAGGGAATTACAAGCTAAAAAAGGGAACTGAAAGTAAATAATTATTTACTAATAATTATTTAGAAGGGAATTACAAGCTAAAATGGGAACTGAAAGTAAATAATTATTTACTAATAATTATTTAGAAGGGAATTACAAGCCAAAAAGTGAACTGAAAGTAAATAATTATTTACTAATAATTATTTAGAAGGGAATTACAAGCTAAAAAGGGAACTGAAAGTAAATAATTATTTACTAATAATTATTTAGAAGGGAATTACAAGCTAAAAAGCGAACTGAAAGTAAATAATTATTTACTAATAATTATTGAGAAGGGAATTACAAGCTAAAAAGGGAACTGAAAGTAAATAATTATTTACTAATAATTATTTAGAAGGGAATTACAAGCCAAAAAGGGAACTGAAAGTAAATAATTGACTAATAATTATTGAGGAGGGAATTACAAGCTAAAAAGGTAACTTGAAAGTAAATAATTATTTACTAATAATTATTTAGAAGGGAATTACAAGCTAAAAAGGGAACTGAAAGTAAATAATTATTTACTAATAATTATTGAGAAGGGAATTACAAGCTAAAAAGGGAACTGAAAGTAAATAATTATTTACTAATAATTATTTAGAAGGGAATTACAAGCCAAAAAGGGAACTGAAAGTAAATAATTATTTACTAATAGTTATTTAGAAGGGAATTACAAGCTAAAAAGGGAACTGAAAGTAAATAATTATTTACTAATAATTATTGAGAAGGGAATTACAAGCTAAAAAGGGAACTGAAAGTAAATAATTATTTACTAATAATTATTTAGAAGGGAATTACAAGCCAAAAAGGGAACTGAAAGTAAATAATTATTTACTAATAATTATTGAGGAGGGAATTACAAGCTAAAAAGGGAACTGAAAGTAAATAATTATTTACTAATAATTATTTAGAAGGGAATTGCAAGCTAAAAAGGGAACTGAAAGTAAATAATTATTTACTAATAATTATTTAGAAGGGAATTACAAGCCAAAAAGTGAACTGAAAGTAAATAATTATTTACTAATAATTATTTAGAAGGGAATTGCAAGCTAAAAAGGGAACTGAAAGTAAATAATTATTTACTAATAATTATTTAGAAGGGAATTACAAGCTAAAATGGGAACTGAAAGTAAATAATTATTTACTAATAATTATTTAGAAGGGAATTACAAGCCAAACAGTGAACTGAAAGTAAATAATTATTTACTAATAATTATTTAGAAGGGAATTACAAGCTAAAAAGGGAATTGAAAGTAAATAATTATTTACTAATAATTATTTAGAAGGGAATTACAAGCTAAAAAGGGAACTGAAAGTAAATAATTATTTACTAATAATTATTTAGAAGGGAATTACAAGCTAAAAAGCGAACTGAAAGTAAATAATTATTTACTAATAATTATTGAGAAGGGAATTACAAGCTAAAAAGGGAAATGAAAGTAAATAATTATTTACTAATAATTATTTAGAAGGGAATTACAAGCCAAAAAGTGAACTGAAAGTAAATAATTATTTACTAATAAATATTTAGAAGGGAATTACAAGCCAAAAAGGGAACTGAAAGTAAATAATTATTTCCTAATAATTATTTAGAAGGGAATTACAAGCTAAAAAGGGAACTGAAAGTAAATAATTATTTACTAATAATTATTGAGAAGGGAATTACAAGCTAAAAAGGGAACTGAAAGTAAATAATTATTTACTAATAATTATTTAGAAGGGAATTACAAGCCAAAAAGGGAACTGAAAGTAAATAATTATTTACTAATAATTATTGAGGAGGGAATTACAAGCTAAAAAGGGAATTGAAAGTAAATAATTATTTACTAATAATTATTTGGAAGGGAATTACAAGCTAAAATGGGAACTGAAAGTAAATAATTATTTACTAATAATTATTTAGAAGGGAATTACAAGCCAAAAAGTGAACTGAAAGTAAATAATTATTTACTAATAATTATTTAGAAGGGAATTACAAGCTAAAAAGGGAACTGAAAGTAAATAATTATTTACTAATAATTATTTAGAAGGGAATTACAAGCTAAAAAGGGAACTGAAAGTAAATAATTATTTACTAATAATTATTTAGAAGGGAATTACAAGCTAAAAAGCGAACTGAAAGTAAATAATTATTTACTAATAATTATTGAGAAGGGAATTACAAGCTAAAAAGGGAACTGAAAGTAAATAATTATTTACTAATAATTATTTAGAAGGGAATTACAAGCCAAAAAGGGAACTGAAAGTAAATAATTATTTACTAATAATTATTGAGGAGGGAATTACAAGCTAAAAAGGGAACTGAAAGTAAATAATTATTTACTAATAATTATTTAGAAGGGAATTACAAGCTAAAAAGGGAACTGAAAGTAAATAATTATTTACTAATAATTATTGAGAAGGGAATTACAAGCTAAAAAGGGAACTGAAAGTAAATAATTATTTACTAATAATTATTTAGAAGGAATTACAAGCCAAAAAGGGAACTGAAAGTAAATAATTATTTACTAATAGTTATTTAGAAGGGAATTACAAGCTAAAAAGGGAACTGAAAGTAAATAATTATTTACTAATAATTATTGAGAAGGGAATTACAAGCTAAAAAGGGAACTGAAAGTAAATAATTATTTACTAATAATTATTTAGAAGGGAATTACAAGCCAAAAAGGGAACTGAAAGTAAATAATTATTTACTAATAATTATTGAGGAGGAATTACAAGCTAAAAAGGGAACTGAAAATAAATAATTATTTACTAATAATTATTTAGAAGGGAATTGCAAGCTAAAAAGGGAACTGAAAGTAAATAATTATTTACTAATAATTATTTAGAAGGGAATTACAAGCCAAAAAGTGAACTGAACGTAAATAATTATTTACTAATAATTATTTAGAAGGAATTACAAGCTAAAAAAGCGAATTGAAAGTAAATAATTATTTACTAATAATTATTTAGAAGGAATTACAAGCTAAAATGGGAACTGAAAGTAAATAATTATTTACTAATAATTATTTAGAAGGAATTACAAGCCAACAGTGAACTGAAAGTAAATAATTATTTACTAATAATTATTTAGAAGGGAATTACAAGCTAAAAAGGAATTGAAAGTAAATAATTATTTACTAATAATTATTTAGAAGGGAATTACAAGCTAAAAAGGGAATTGAAAGTAAATAATTATTTACTAATAATTATTTAGAAGGGAATTACAAGCTAAAAAGCGAACTGAAAGTAAATAATTATTTACTAATAATTATTGAGAAGGGAATTACAAGCTAAAAAGGGAAATGAAAGTAAATAATTATTTACTAATAATTATTTAGAAGGGAATTACAAGCCAAAAAGGAACTGAAAGTAAATAATTATTTACTAATAATTATTGAGGAGGGAATTACAAGCTAAAAAGGAATTGAAAGTAAATAATTATTTACTAATAATTATTTGGAAGGGAATTACAAGCTAAAATGGGAACTGAAAGTAAATAATTATTTACTAATAATTATTTAGAAGGGAATTACAAGCCAAAATGTGAATTGAAAGTAAATAATTATTTACTAATAATTATTTAGAAGGGAATTACAAGCTAAAAAGGGAATTGAAAGTAAATAATTATTTACTAATAATTATTTAGAAGGGAATTACAAGCTAAAAAGGGAACTGAAAGTAAATAATTATTTACTAATAATTATTTAGAAGGGAATTACAAGCTAAAAAGCGAACTGAAAGTAAATAATTATTTACTAATAATTATTGAGAAGGAATTACAAGCTAAAAAGGGAACTGAAAGTAAATATTATTTACTAATAATTATTTGTGAAGGAATTACAAGCCAAAAAGGGAACTGAAAGTAAATAATTATTTACTAATAATTATTGAGGAGGGAATTACAAGTTAAAAGGGAACTGAAAGTAAATAATTATTTACTAATAATTATTTAGAAGGGAATTACAAGCTAAAAAGGGAACTGAAAGTAAATAATTATTTACTAATAATTATTGAGAAGGGAATTACAAGCTAAAAAGGGAACTGAAAGTAAATAATTATTTACTAATAATTATTTAGAAGGGAATTACAAGCTAAAAAGCGAACTGAAAGTAAATAATTATTTACTAATAATTATTTAGAAGGGAATTACAAGCTAAAAAGCGAACTGAAAGTAAATAATTATTTACTAATAATTATCGAGAAGGGAATTACAAGCTAAAAAGGGAACTGAAAGTACATAATTATTTACTAATAATTATTGAGAAGGAATTACGCTAAAAAGGGAACTGAAAGTAAATAACTATTTACTAATAATTATTTAGAAGGGAATTACAAGCTAAAAAGGGAACTGAAAGTAAATAATTATTTACTAATAATTATTTAGAAGGGAATTACAAGCTAAAAAGGGAACTGAAAGTAAATAATTATTTACTAATAATTATTTAGAAGGGAATTACAAGCTAAAAAGGGAACTGAAAGTAAATAATTATTTGCTAATAATTATTGAGAAGGGAATTACAAGCTAAAAAGGGAACTTGAAAGTAAATAATTATTTACTAATAATTATTTAGAAGGGAATTACAAGCCAAAAAGGGAACTGAAAGTAAATAATTATTTACTAATAATTATTTAGAAGGGAATTACAAGCTAAAAAGTGAACTGAAAGTAAATACTTATTTACTAATAATTATTTAGAAGTGAATTACAAGCTAAAAAGCGAACTGAAAGTAAATAATTATTTCCTAATTATTATTTAGAAGTGAATTGCAAGCTAAAAAAGGAACTGAAAGTAAATAATTATTTACTAATAATTATTTAGAAGTGAATTACAAGCTAAAAAGGGAACTGAAAGTAAATAATTATTTACTAATAATTATTTAGAAGTGAATTACAAGCTAAAAAGGGAACTGAAAGTAAATAATTATTTACTAATAATTATTTAGAAGTGAATTACAAGCTAAAAAGGGAACTGAAAGTAAATAATTATTTACTAATAATTATTTAGAAGGGAATTACAAGCTAAAAAGTGAACTGAAAGTAAATACTTATTTACTAATAATTATTTAGAAGTGAATTACAAGCTAAAAAGGGAACTGAAAGTAAATAATTATTTACTAATTATCATTTAGAAGTGAATTGCAAGCTAAAAAGGGAACTGAAAGTAAATAATTATTTACTAATAATTAATTAGAAGGGAATTACAAGCTAAAAAAGAGAACTGAAAATAAATAATTATTTACTAATAATTATTTAGAAGTGAATTGCAAGCTAAAAAGGGAACTGAAAGTAAATAATTATTTACTAATAATTATTTAGAAGTGAATTACAAGCTAAAAAGAGAACTGAAAATAAATAATTATTTACTAATAATTATTTAGAAGTGAATTACAAGCTAAAAAGGGAACTGAAAATAAATAATTATTTACTAATAATTATTTAGAAGTGAATTGCAAGCTAAAAAGGGAACTGAAAGTAAATAATTATTTACTAATAATTATTTAGAAGGGAATTACAAGCTAAAAACTGAATTGAAAGTAAATAATTATTTACTAATAATTATTTAGAAGGGAATTACAAGCTAAAAACTGAATTGAAAGTAAATAATTATTTACTAATAATTATTTAGAAGGGAATTACAAGCTAAAATGGGAACTGAAAGTAAATACTTATTTACTAATAATTATTTAGAAGGGAATTACAAGCTAAAAAGGGAACTGAAAGTAAATAATTATTTACTAACAATTATTTAGAAGGGAATTACAAGCTAAAAACGGAACTGAAAGTAAATAATTATTTTCTAATAATTATTTAGAAGGGAATTACAAGCTAAAAAGGGAATTGAAAGTAAATAATTATTTACTAATAATTATTTAGAAGGGAATTACAAGCTAAAAAGGGAACTGAAAGTAAATAATTATTTACTAATAATTATTTAGAAGGGAATTACAAGCTAAAGAGGGAATTGAAAGTAAATAATTATTTACTAATAATTATTTAGAAGGGAATTACAAGCTAAAAAGGGAACTGAAAGTAAATAATTATTTACTAAGAATTATTTAGAAGGGAATTACAAGCTAAAAAGCGAACTGAAAGTAAATAATTATTTACTAATAATTATTTAGAAGGGAATTACAAGCTAAAAAGCGAACTGAAAGTAAATAATTATTTACTAATAATTATTTAGAAGGGAATTACAAGCTAAAAAGGGAACTGAAAGTAAATAATTATTTACTAATAATTATTTAGAAGGGAATTACAAGCTAAAAAGGGAACTGAAAGTAAATAATTATTTACTAATAATTATTTAGAAGGGAATTACAAGCTAAAAAGGGAATTGAAGTAAATAATTATTTACTAATAATTATTGAAGAAGGGAATTACAAGCTAAAAAGGGAACTGAAAGTAAATAATTATTTACTAATAATTATTTAGAAGGGAATTACAAGCTAAAAAGGGAACTGAAAGTAAATACTTATTTACTAATAATTATTTAGAAGTGAATTACAAGCTAAAAAGCGAACTGAAAGTAAATAATTATTTACTAATAATTATTTAGAAGGGAATTACTAGCTAAAAAGTGAACTGAAAGTTATTACTTATTTACTAATAATTATTTAGAAGTTAATTACCAGCTAAAAAGGGAACTGAAAATAAATAATTATTTACTAATAATTATTTAGAAGTGAATTACAAGCTAAAAAGGGAACTGAAAATAAATAATTATTTACTAATAATTATTTAGAAGGGAATTACAAGCTAAAAACCGAACTGAAAGTAAATACTTATTTACTAATAATTATTTAGAAGTGAATTATAAGCTAAAAAGTGAACTGAAAGTAAATAATTATTTACTAATAATTATTTAGAAGGGAATTGCAAGCTAAAAAGGGAACTGAAAGTAAATAACTATTTACTAATAATTATTTAGACGTGAATTACAAGCTAAAAAGGGAACTGAAAGTAAATACTTATTTACTAATAATTATTTAGAAGTGAATTACAAGTTAAAAAGGGAACTGAAAGTAAATAATTATTTACTAATAATTATTTAGAAGTGAATTACAAGCTAAAAAGGGAATTGAAAATAAATACTTATTTACTAATAATTATTTAGAAGGGAATTACAAGCTAAAAAGGGAACTGAAAGTAAATAATTATTTACTAATAATTATTTAGAAGGGAATTACAAGCTAAAAAGGGAACTGAAAGTAAATAATTATTTACTAATAATTATTTAGAAGTGAATTACAAGCTAAAAACGGAACTGAAAGTAAATAATTATTTACTAATAATTATTAGGACGGGAATTACAAGCTAAAAAGTGAACTGAACGTAAACAATTATTTACTAATAATTATTTAGAAGTGAATTACAAGCTAAAAAGGGAACTGAAAGTAAATAATTATTTACTAATAATTATTTAGAAGGGAATTACAAGCTAAAAAGGGAGTTGAAAGTAAATAATTATTTACTAATAATTATTTAGAAGGGAATTACAAGCTAAAAAGGGAACTGAAAGTAAATAATTATTTACTAATAATTATTTAGAAGGGAATTACAAGCTAAAAAGGGAACTGAAAGTAAATAATTATTTACTAATAATTATTTAGAAGGGAATTACAAGCTAAAAAGGGAACTGAAAGTAAATAATTATTTACTAATAATTATTGAGAAGGGAATTACAAGCTAAAAAGGGAACTGAAAGTAAATAATTATTTACTAATAATTATTTAGAAGGGAATTACAAGCCAAAAAGGGAACTGAAAGTAAATAATTATTTACTAATAATTATTTAGAAGGGAATTACAAGCTAAAAAGTGAACTGAAAGTAAATAATTATTTACTAATAATTATTTAGAAGGGAATTACAAGCTAAAAAGGGAATTGAAAGTAAATAATTATTTACTAATAATTATTTAGAAGGGAATTACAAGCTAAAAAGGGAACTGAAAGTAAATAATTATTTACTAATAATTATTGAGAAGGGAATTACAAGCTAAAAAGGGAACTGAAAGTAAATAATTATTTACTAATAATTATTTAGAAGGGAATTACAAGCTCAGAAGGGAACTGAAAGTTGAAAAGGTAATAAGAGAGGATAATTAAGTGAGAAGTTCACTGGGATAACAGGAATTTGGATAATTATATTGGAATACGGGATCAAATAGCAAAGAAATTTATTAATATTACATTAAGGCATGATCTGGGTGGATGGTAAGAAAAAAATCTTAATAAATTGGTCAGCAGTGTTAGGCACTTTAATATTCATTACTGTAATAGTAGCAGCAATATGAAAATGTTAAACGGGAATCGATTTTGGAACATTTTGTTAAGTTACACTGAAAAAGAAAAAAATAAAGGGAGTTACCATACAGTGTCTACTTTCCTGAGGAACTAACCCCAGCAGAGCAGAAATTAACAGTGTCCAAGAAGGACAAGTAATGATGAAAAAATAATTTACCTCCATTTACACACACACACACACACACACACACACACACACACACACACACATATATATATATATATATATATTTTAATCTTTTTCAGGTTGACAGAAAAGATTTTTTGTTGAGCTTTTTGTTGAAACTGCATGTTTAGCTTTGAATAAAATATAGACAGGATCGAGAATGAAAACAAGGACTTTTCCAGTTATTTGCAGAGACATTTTAATAAAGGATTTTTTATTGAATTTGCATGGTTAGTTAAATAAAATGTAGATGTAACCAAAGGTTAAAAATTAACCAAAAGTTAAAAATTAACCAAAGGTAAAAAATGAACTTTTCCACTTATTTGAAGAAACTTAGAAGACTTTTTTTTTGTTGAATTTGCATGGAAGAAAAGAAAAGAAATGAACAAAAAGGGGATCTTGAAAGTTGTATGTTGAAATAGTGATTTAGATTTATAATGTCATTTAAATGTGGAGAAGGAATGTAACATTATTTCCACATCGGTATATTTTTGTTTTTAATTTAATACAACGGAGTGAGAAAAATTGATATTAGTGGTATTGTTAGTTGTGTTTTATTGTAATCTGCAATGTGAGCTTACGTAAAAAAAAAGAAGATATTTTTAATACTATTATTTACTTGTAAAATCCGGAGAATAGAGAAATTGACTGATAATTGGGAAAAAAAACAGAAGAATATAGTTTCTTCTTTTTTCGTATACGAAACGAATTGTTTTGAGCCAAGTGAAAGCTTGAAAAATGGCCGTCGACCAAACAAAATGTCAGGATTTACTTGATGAGGTCAGGTAGGGTTAAATCCTCAAAAATTATTCCTGGAACAGATGATGTAATTGAAAGAAAAAAGACAGAAAAACATTACGTCATGTGAGCTGTTGATATTTCATTCGTCGAGCTATGGCTCCCCGTAAATCGTGTGAGTGGAAAATAATCTCATTGGTCAAAGCTTTGAGTCGCGTAGATCTCTCGAGAGGATTGGGTACAGCTATAAAAATCCGAACTCAGTGCGAACAAAGAGAGTTGGCTGGGTAGTATTTGAAATTGCAGTCGAAATGTGACGACTGAGGGGAAAGTGTTCCCAATTGGGGAGCCACGACCAAGAGGCTGGTCGCCTACCACAGAACTTATGGCTGAAGATGAATAGAACGTAAAAAAGCCTGTCGTCGATTAATTTAAAGAGTTAATATCGTATAATGCGCCTCCAATAAGAACCCTGAAAGAACTTTATTATTTTAAAAGTTATTTGGAGAATTGAAAGTTCTGATGATTCTTAACGAAAAGTTCGCACTGCTATGAAAAGAATTTTTAAGTTAGAGTTTGAAGAGAGATTTTCAGGCGACAAAGATCAAACGACCTCACACCGCCGCCGCTCGTCGCTCTGTTATTTGGCTGTCTCTGCTAAAGGCTGAAGAGACGTGTCTTTTATCTGGAGAATTGATTGCCTGATTATTTTTTGAAAAATTGAAAAACTTTGATATTTTTAATGAAACTTAGGAAGGACTTATTTTTATTTGAAGATTGAAAGCTGTGATATTTTTAAGTGAATCCTCTCTCTCCATTCTCTTATGTACTTATGTAGTTAGTCTCCCTTTTTGGATATCACATATTTTGCTGTAACTTTTTTTGCAACTGAACCAAAATTCAAAATAAACTTTCAAAATGTAGCTAAGGAGGTCTCCTATCTAACTCTGTAAACTGTTTGAAATTTGATTGAGAACTGAAAGCTGCCTAAATTCACTGAATGTCGCACATAAAATATATCCAACCACTGCCGTAGTTGAATGATACACTGATTAATTCAAATTCGTTTTGTGTCATTGTGTCTTTAATATAATATTATACACTGAACTTTTTCAGAAACGCTTTTTCGTTTTTGTTGGCTTTATTACAACGTCAAGTTTCGGAAGCTGTATTTGTATTGTGTTTATTTTTTTTAAATATTTTCATCGAAAGGCAAAATGGAAAGAGTTGCAGAAATCTGTGTGTTGGGAAAGTGAGATTTTCCTCAACATTTCTATTCTTGTATCACGTCAGACTTTTTGCCTCTGCGCATGACGATATAATTATAGTTATGAGTAATTCACTTGCAGTTTTGTTTCGTTTCGTGGCTGACTTAGGCGATCGCTTCGACAAGTATTTGATTTTGCTTGTTTTGATATCTCCCTGCGCGTCTTGGGTTGCCTGACTGAGAATGCTCTCTCTGGAGTGCCGCGACCTTAATCATTGCGTGAGCGCCTGAGACCACTGAATGCGTTCAGTGTACTAGCTGTCTGTGCGCCTCCAGTGGCATTTTCGTCCATTTTTTACAAATTTTAATATTTTTTTAGCGTCTTCGTATTAGTTGAGGACGCATGGCGTGCTTGATACACTTTAGCACACGACGACACCAAGTCTGGTTTTATGCGTTTGTTTTAACCTTGATGAAAGTTTAGATGCATTTTTTTTGAGGTCTCAATAGATGTTTGCAACATAGTATTGGACAAAGTTTAAAACCCATGTATGCAATTGATGCTATGTTGCCACTTAACGGTTATGGAGAAAAATACCAGTTCAAATCTGTTTTTCAATATTATGTAGAAAGAAAGCGTTGATGCTTAACGCCATTAGATATACAGATGACAAAATGTTAATAAGGATAAATAAATCTATCAATCTGTTATGTAGAAAGAGGGTGCCGATATCAACACGTCTCGTCGAACGCGGATCTCCAGGTAACATATGTATCTGTTGAATGAATTGTGCTACTGGGATCACGTGACCATAAATATTAATATATAATGCAATCAGATAGAATTCAGGTGTAACACCCCAACGGACGGTCCGAACAATTTCTCCGGCGGCCGTTCTCCACGCTGTGAGGTTTGCCGGGAGTTTGTTGAAAATGTCGGAGTCTCAAGCTGGGGGTACAGATTAAACTATAAGGAACGAGCTTCCACAACTTGGATGAGTTGAAACTGTGCTTTATTTCGTTTAGAGTTCGCCTTTTCGGTTGGGGCAGGCGAATGTGACACACAGCTCTAACTCTAATTAATGGAGATCAAATCCGAACTGACCGAAACAAGACGAACGGAGTTTCTACTCACTCAACTAACTGACTAACTTAACTTAACTGATCTGACTCGGAAAAATCACCTGTATTTATTCAAAATGAATCCGGAAATCCGGAAATGCTTTAGACCACCGGGTGCTAAGCATTGGCGACTGTAAGTCCGAAATTTCAGGGTACTTAAATTTTCCTTCTTTTGATGTGTAAACATCCCGGCAGACATCCGGTTTCCAGGTTTGTTTGGTTTTTTTTTTGGTTTTTTTTTTATCTTTTTATCCTAATAAAGCTTCCGCCGGAAAATTCTTAATGTTTCGTCAAGATACAGTAAAAGGCAGTTTTTGACCTGGTCATTCTAAAACCTATTACCTGAACATTATCTCTTATCACATTAAATCACTGAGTCAAATATTTACCGGAAGACTGGTAGGATTTAACAGTAATCTGATACCCTTTTCTCTTCCACAATTTTCCTTATAAAAGAAAAAGCGTTTTTTTTCCTCTTCTTTTTCACTTTTGTTAAACGAAACACATGTTTTTAAACTATTTTCTATTCTTAAACATTTTCTATTTTAATCTATTATAATAAAATACATATTTTAAAAAGCACCTTGATATACGCCTAGTTATCGTGTCACACAGGTGTTCCGGTATTCCGTTTAGGACCGTGTGTTGAGTTGCTTATTGAACAATTCTTGACCATTTTTTTAATATCTGAGGAAGGACTTTATTGGATTTACATTAAGTTTATTTATTTCTTTGTTCGTTTGATTTGATATTTGCTTAATTTTATTTTTTTTTTCTTTTCTATCTTTTTCTGTTCTTTATTTTTTTTTTTTTTTGTCCGCTTAATTAATCCTTTATTTTTTACCTAAGTTTTAAGAAAAGTAAAAGAGGTGGAAAGCGAACTTTTTTTTACCGAAGACACTTTCCGTTTCTTTTTTTAATTTATTTTTCTTTTTCGTGTCAGTTTTTTCTTTCTGGGTCTTCGGCAATTTTTGTTTCTCTTTCTTTAACGTTCAATTTTTCTAGGCTTTTCCTTTTTGGTTTCTTTCTAATTTATTTTCTTATTCTTATTGTATTTATTTGAATTTCACATTTAGGTCGGCTTTATTTTTTCTTTTTGAACGGATTGAATTTAATCTTTTTTTTTTTCTCCTCCGGGTGAACTTTATCTTTTAGTTTTCGTCTCCGCGTGACGCTGCTCTCGGGTCGCTAATCGTGATGGCTTCGACACAGTAGCTGGTCTTCAGGTCGTCTATTACAACGGTGTTCTTCCTCCCCCACGCTGTGAATTTGATCCTGAGGAAGGCACGTTGAAATCTTGCTTGCTGTCTCTTTACCACGTTAACCAGACTAGACGCGAGCGCACAATTGGGCTAATAAGAACGGCACCAAAAGCAAATCGAAGAACGCCTGAATGAGTTGCGAAAAAGTCTTTATATACAAAAAAGACAACAAAAAGAAATAGAATATAACAGCCGTCAATTTCTTATCCTTACAAAGGAGCGAAAGTTTTCATTTAAGAGCAATGTTTGTCTTCTCAACATCAATTCAAATTCTCGGTTGGTAACGTTTATCACTCCAATCGAAGTTTTCAAGTTGTGACGATTCAAAATGTCTTATTCAAGATTTCTACCGAATCATTAAGGAAACTGCCAAAGAGAGGTCTTTGTGACGGCGGCGGAGAATTCGTCTTGTCTGCCTTAACTTTGACTTTAACTCTTTCTCGGATTTTTCTGTTTCTTTACATCTTCAGCCAGTACTCTATCGGAGGCGCGTTATTTGACTAACTCTTTTCGGTCGGTCAGCGACAGGCTTCTCCATGTTTCTTTACTTCTTTTGTCAAGAATTCTATCGGAGGCGACCGCCCTTTTCGTACGCTAGTTGGGAACCGTCTCTTCCTTTGTCGTAACATCTCAACTGGTCCCAAGTCTCGAGCGAGTGCGTGTGTGACTCTGCTCTCGAGTGTCGGGCGAGTGATTTTGGCCCTTGGAGACCTTATTTTTATGCATGTCCCAGATTCTCTTGGGGATTGCATAACGGACCCGGGATGTCCATGCAAATCAGATCTTTAGCCAATTAAATTTCTTACGCCTCCACATTCCCTTAGTTTAACCAATGAAGTAACAATATTTCTTAATAACATCATTTCTTTTCGTCTTCTTCCCTTTTGATTACATCATTTATTTTTCTGACTTTAAAATTTGTTTTCAGAATGCAATGATTTTGAGGATTTAACCTTACTTGACCTCATCAAAAGTATGTGACAGTCCCAAAACAGTATTTTTGCTAAAGTTTACCAGCTGCAAAAGCTTCCGCTTTATATCATACAATGACCGACAATATGATGACCTGTCGCTTTACACCTGGAAAATGTTTTGATCAATTCACTTTCCAGTTAGTTTCCAAGATTCTAAAATTTTGCTATATATATTTTTAGCCGCATTCATATTGCGTTCGACAATAAACAGTTTTATCATCTATTAGGTTTATTGTAACAAATAATCTGCAGAATTAATAATACCACTAATAATAATTTCTATAGCACCGTAGTACCAAACTTAGGATTACATTTTTTTTTTCACATACTAAAATACTAGGGTTACATTTTTCCACAAAGTAAAATAGTGCTACATACCTCCCTTAGCCGTCCTGTCCTTTAAATCTTTAAATGACATTACAAAATCCAAAAACACTATTTTTTTTCAAAGTTATTTTCCTCTTCTGGTTAAGCTTATATCTTTTCATGCACTAATTTACACATGCAACAAAAGTTCTTTATTAAAAAGTCTTTTCAGACAACTTGAAATGTTTCCTTTTTCCCTTTTTTTTCTGATAGTTCGACGCATGCAATTTCAACAGAAAGTTCTTAATTAAAAAGTCTCTTTAGACAACTAGAAAAAGTTCTTTTCTCACTCCTGGTTCTGACTATATTTTTTCAAGCACTAACATTCTAAACATGCAATTGTAACAAAAAGTTTTTATTAACATTCTTTTCTGTCAATCTGAAAAAGAAAAATTTGGTGTATGTCTATGTGTGTGGGTGGAGGTGTTTTGTTTTTTTTCATAACTTGTCCTTCTTGGACACTTTTCTTTTCTGCTCCGCTGGGGTTGGTTCCTCAGCAGAGTGGACACTGTATGGCAACTTCCTTTTTATTTTATTTTTTTGTTTTCAGTACAACTTACCAAAATTACCTTCAACCAATTTTCTTTTAAATTTCCATTTTACTCCCACCATTACAGCAATGAATACTAAAGTACCTATCGTAACTGACCAATTTATGAGGATTTCCTTACTATCCACCCAGACCATTTCTCCTTTATTTACTTTTATTTAATTTTTAGTGGCTCGTCTTTTGACGAACTTTACTCTTTTTATATTTTTTTAGTAGTTCATCTTTGAGAGAACTTTAGTTTTTATTTCTCAGTTTGCCATCTTTGGCGAATTTTTTATACATTTAGTTTTTCGCCTTTGGATGAATCTTTCTTTCTGCATAAGTTTATATCTTTGCGTAAATTTTTCTTTCTTTATCAATTTTTAATTTTTTTGTCTTTAGGGGACATTTATACTTTTTCCGTCTTTTGGGGCAATCTTTATTGTTGTTATTGCATTATATATATATATATATATATATATATATATATATATATATATATTTTCTAGACATATGCTATAAAATATAAGAGACAATGAATGTCTATTATGTTTAATCATGAGCCGTTCTAAACGTCGTATTTTTGCTTTAATTTCAGTTGAAAATAAAGACAAAAATTCTCAAACATTTGGATAATTATTTATTGGTTTTCTTCTAAGCTTTCGGCTCACATGAGCCATCTTCAGAGAGGTAGTTTAAACTGAAATATTATAAAATCCACCATCACCGACGATTTTATTTTGTGTTGACATAAAACTCCGCTTGGCCACGGCAATAGTTACCAAAAATAATAAACGCAGTTCTTAAGTTTGCGATGCGGTTTTATGACGTCACACCGCGGGATAGCGCGAAATGACAACAAAACCATCTAGTCAAATGCAATGTAATATGTTATTTCCTGTTTTAAAGTTGATTTTATTGAGTGTTGGTTGTTTTGATTTGATGTACATGGCCTCCAATATCTACAGGTTCCTCTTACTGTGTGTATGAGTAAAGATCACCGTATTGTTGACCAAAATCTGTCTGATATTACCTACATGTTTATGTTTTTCAGAGAAATGTTGTTTAATAGTACTCTGATCAGAAAGATGACATGTAAGTCTACGGGAGAGCGTGGTTGTGGTAAAACCAATATATGTACTAGGCTTTTGAGTAGTATCAGAAATGCAATCTCTGAATGGGCATGTAAATTGGTACACTACATTGGTTTTTTGTAAAGAATTTGGTTTAGTGCCTGTTGGGTTATTATAGACTATGAGGTCAATTGTTTTAAACTTTTTATAATATATAATGAGTTTAATTTGATTATTACTTTCGACTGGTTTAACATTTCTACGTATTATGTTTTTGAGAGTTTTTTCATCTTGTTTATAATTATTATGTATTTGGTTGCAATAGTATAAGTTAATAGTGTTATGTTTATTTTGATGTAAACCATTATTATTAATATTATCATTATTGTTAGAGCTATTGTTAAGTTTGTTGAGATACATTTTAATTTGTTGATCAATAACGGAGTTAGGAAATCCATTATTGACTAGTGTTTGCTTAATGTTGTGTAATTCTTTATAAAATATAGATTTTGAAGAAGATATCATTTGTGTGCGTTGAAGTAAGTTTTTTTATAACAGCTAACTTATATCGTTGGGGACATTCACTATTATAATTAAGAAGACACGAATTTATGCTAGTTGGTTTCCTATATAGAGAAGTAGTAAATTTATGTGTGCTAGAATCAATGAATACATCAAAGAATGGGAGTTTGTTATTAATATTAAGTTCTAATGTAAATTTGAGGACGGAGTGACTTTCAAATTTGTTTTTAAGATATTTAATTTGATCGATATTCTTAGCTAAAACAAAGATGTCATCTATATATCTTACATATATAGAGGGTTTATTGTTGTCATTAATTATTTTATTTTCTAGATTTGCCATATAATAATTAGAAAAGAGGGGGCCTAAAGGAGATCCCATCGCAATACCATCTATTTGTGTATAAATATTGCCTAAGGGATCGTGAAAGGGTACTTGTGTGGTGCATGCTAATAATAGTTTTTTTAATATACTGGGTTTAATATTGATTGATGGGAGAGTAGTTTATTTTAAACAGACAAGAATATTACTCCAAATTACAGGCCATTCTCGACGATCACAACAAATTTAAAAAATTAACTTGTAATAGCACAACCCAACTTAAAAAACATATTAA
This sequence comes from Ascarosepion bandense, assembly GCA_037127315.1. NCBI lineage: Eukaryota > Metazoa > Mollusca > Cephalopoda > Sepiida > Sepiidae > Ascarosepion > Ascarosepion bandense. The sequence continues at coordinate 3,046,290 of JBBBDQ010001153.1, read as the reverse complement.
TAAACTTATTACTGCAAACAATGCTGAAATAGGATCCTATAAACTTCAAAAGATTATAGGTGACTATCAGCCCGGCTACCTTTATGGAAATGTAAAAATCCATAAAAAAGATCATCCCCTCCGACCTATCATTTCTCAAATACCCACACCAATATATAACCTTTCCAAAACACTTAACAAACTAATTACTCCCTATCTTCCTGGTAAATATAGCATTAACTACACGGACGAATTTTTACAGATTCTCCATTCCGTAAAACCTAATAATCAAATGATTGCATCTTTGGATGTTCAAAACTTATTCACAAATGTTCCCGTCCAGGAAACAATTGACATCATTATCCGTGATGTATACAACCATGCTACTCTCCCATCAATCAATATTAAACCCAGTATATTAAAAAAACTATTATTAGCATGCACCACACAAGTACCCTTTCACGATCCCTTAGGCAATATTTATACACAAATAGATGGTATTGCGATGGGATCTCCTTTAGGCCCCCTCTTTTCTAATTATTATATGGCAAATCTAGAAAATAAAATAATTAATGACAACAATAAACCCTCTATATATGTAAGATATATAGATGACATCTTTGTTTTAGCTAAGAATATCGATCAAATTAAATATCTTAAAAACAAATTTGAAAGTCACTCCGTCCTCAAATTTACATTAGAACTTAATATTAATAACAAACTCCCATTCTTTGATGTATTCATTGATTCTAGCACACATAAATTTACTACTTCTCTATATAGGAAACCAACTAGCATAAATTCGTGTCTTCTTAATTATAATAGTGAATGTCCCCAACGATATAAGTTAGCTGTTATAAAAAAACTTACTTCAACGCACACAAATGATATCTTCTTCAAAATCTATATTTTATAAAGAATTACACAACATTAAGCAAACACTAGTCAATAATGGATTTCCTAACTCCGTTATTGATCAACAAATTAAAATGTATCTCAACAAACTTAACAATAGCTCTAACAATAATGATAATATTAATAATAATGGTTTACATCAAAATAAACATAACACTATTAACTTATACTATTGCAACCAAATACATAATAATTATAAACAAGATGAAAAAACTCTCAAAAACATAATACGTAGAAATGTTAAACCAGTCGAAAGTAATAATCAAATTAAACTCATTATATATTATAAAAAGTTTAAAACAATTGACCTCATAGTCTATAATAACCCAACAGGCACTAAACCAAATTCTTTACAAAAAACCAATGTAGTGTACCAATTTACATGCCCATTCAGAGATTGCATTTCTGATACTACTCAAAAGCCTAGTACATATATTGGTTTTACCACAACCACGCTCTCCCGTAGACTTACATGTCATCTTTCTGATCAGAGTACTATTAAACAACATTTCTCTGAAAAACATAAACATGTAGGTAATATCAGACAGATTTTGGTCAACAATACGGTGATCCTTACTCATACACACAGTAAGAGGAACCTGTAGATATTGGAGGCCATGTACATCAAATCAAAACAACCAACACTCAATAAAATCAACTTTAAAACAGGAAATAACATATTACATTGCATTTGACTAGATGGTCTTGTTGTCATTTTGCGCTATCCCGCGGTGTGACGTCATAAAACCGCATCGCAAACTTAAGAACTGCGTTTATTATTTTTGGTAACTATTGCCGTGGCCAAGCGGAGTTTTATGTCAACACAAAATAAAATCGTCGGTGATGGTGGATTTTATAATATTTCAGTTTAAACTACCTCTCTGAAGATGGCTCATGTGAGCCGAAAGCTTAGAAGAAAACCAATAAATAATTATCCAAATGTTTGAGAATTTTTGTCTTTATTTTCAACTGAAATTAAAGCAAAAATACGACGTTTAGAACGGCTCATGATTAAACATAATAGACATTCATTGTCTCTTATATTTAATAGCATATGTCTAGAAAATTACTTGCTGCCTCGATATACTATATATATATATATATATATATATATATATATATATATATATATATATATATATTCTTTTTCGTCTCCCCCTTGCCTTAAACTGGTCTATGAAAAAGATTTTCTAATTGGCGCTCAGGAAAGAAAAAATGGTACTAAGGCTTCTGTCGACCAAAATGCCCCTAAGCCTGGCCTTGTTATTTTCGCTACGTCTGTAATGAGCCTATCAGCGGCGCGGTCCGGTAAAAATAAAACCCTGCAAGGTGAAAATAAACCCTGGATGGGTCTTGGCACCCATCTTATCATATTCCAGTGCCTTTTGCAAGTGTGGACAAGGATGAAGGAGAATGGCGCGTCGTTGTTAGAGGCAAAGGAATTAGACGAGCAGCGGGGTCTCAGTACCCTGAAGCTCCCAGAGTTAGTTAGTTACGGCCCCACTCCCTCTCTCAGCTCTCAGAGCGACGTTTTGGCCGTCCATCTAGAATCTTCCCTAACTAAAAGACAAAAACAGGAAGAGCCCAATTGGGAAAAATCCAACAGCTCAGGAAATTAAAGGATCTGGACGCCAAGAAAGTAGCCGATATCAAATCCAAAGCAATAGCGGCGTCGTGCTCTTTCGTCTCGGCTCCGTCTTCCCCATATTGGAAAAACTCATGGCCCCACCACCAGTGACACGATCCCTGACCCTCACCTCTTCCAAAATGACCATATTGAAAAGGAAAAAAGTATCTCTATCCCCTTCCCCAGCTCCTTTAATTTCAGCTTCAATCTTTGCCTCTCCTGCTCCAACACCTACACCTTCTCAGTCTCCTCAACAAAGACTCAGAAATTCAACAAAGAGACCAGGTGTGGCGAGTGTGTAGAAAAGAAGAAAAAAACTGAAGCCTCCATATAATCTTGTAGAGGACGTCTCCCGCGTCTTTGAAGAGACGGGCATTAAGGCAATAAGTCACACGAACAGGTTAAAAATGCTTCTTAAATTAAAAAAAAAACTTTATAACAAAGATCCTGAAGACGCAAAGAACATTCCAAAAGCTAAAAGAATTTTAACAGTAGTTAGATCCGGTGCGGGTACGATTCAAATATAGACTCAATGAGACATGCCGTGTGTGTCCTATCCCCGATCATGCTCAATGAAGAATAGCCACTCTAATCAGTTCGATAATGGCACTTTGGTTGGCTAGCGTGAATAAACGGGACCTGAGATCAGAGTCTCGCAGGGCGAGAGTCACTCGCGATCTTTAGAGTCTCGGAGTGAATATATGTTGTGTGCAAGATATCTGGTTCAACTGACGATTATAAGAACATCCTGCTATGGGGTTTACCCTTTATTCAGCAATTTGATGGACGTTCCAGGGTTTTTTTCTGGCTGGTGAGCAAGTCTTTGTACGCGACGTGTACTCTTGTTTTCGCAATATCGGCAGCCAGACTTTGCGTGCTGGATGTTACCATAAAGGATAAAGCTCTTCGTCTCATTGGGTTTTATGATTTGTTTCGGCGGTTTTAGACAACATATCATGCGGGAGTTTTCGATGGGAATCGGAATGATCCGTCCTTGATCCTAATTTAGATCGTATAGGTTCTAATACGGTTACTAACAAACGGGATGTGAAACTGTTTCGAGACTTTCCGATAAGTTGTGTGGACTTGGACGAATTGGGGCCGTTCGGCTTCGGTGGTGCGTTCTAGTTACCTGTAAATACTGTAAATACTACCTCATCTCATAAATATAGACAAATACTAAAAGATCGGTACGGATCCAATACACCAAAAATATGGAGACAAATAGAAAAGTCCTACCTGAGGCTGGCACGAATATCAAACCATCTGACATTCCTACACCGATGCAGGGAACTACGACATATCCCTGCAGGCTTGGCACGGAGACTTACCGTCAATTCAAGGAGAGCCCGTCTGGTCGCAGAAAAAGCGAGACACACCCTGGTCCGAGAACGTATCCAGTACAACCGATGGATGAAATGGAAATTACATACTGAGGCTTGGAACATTCCTCAGCAGGATCACTGATGAAGAAGACCGAAAAAGGATCCGGCACGAATTGGACAAATCTTTGAGGCAAGAATTCGACGCAGTCAAGGTCCGCCAAGTACGAAAACTAAATAGGTTCAAAGATCTGAAGTGGACACATGAGGGCCATCCCCCATCTGTGAACATCAGTCAACATGAGTGCCTCTGAGGAGTCCGTGCTGAACAAGGTTCCCAACTTCGCAAAAACCATCAGGTATATATCGGCTGGAGGAGGGCTTAGCAGTGGGTTCGCCATTATCACCATCACTGGCTACCATATACAGGGAATACTTTGAAGAGCTGGCATTAGAATCCACAGTTCTAAAGCTAACTCTATGGCTGAGATACCTTGATGACACCTTCATACACTGGCCACACCAGAAGGAGGTTCAGACGCTACTCGACCATGTGAACTCAGTAAGTCCGTCCATACAGTTCACTATGGAAAAAGAGGGTGACAGCAAACTGGTATTCCTGTATGTGCCCATAACTCGAACAGAGGTGGGGTTAAAGACATCCGTATACCGCAAACCAACAATCACCGGACAATACCTCAACTTCAACTCTCACCACCCATACAATGTAAAAAAAGGGATCGTCCGCTGCCTTCAGCATCGAGCAAAAGTCATAACGATCCAGAGTCATACAAACAGGATATGGTCAGTATAAGCAGTAGCCTACAACGAAACAATTATCCAGGGTAACACACACACACATACACACACACACACAGAGGCATATATATATATATATATATATATATATATATATAAGCATGCGATGTAGATATAGAAGAATCCAAAGGAGTATCTTGTATATACAGTGGTAGGATAACTCTATAAGAGAGCTCTAAATATATATGTGTATAAATACATATAGAGCAAATATAAGAACAAAATTAGGCAGACGCATCATTTCATGGTAAATCAGAAGTATAGACCTAATTCAGGTAAAGCATCATCAGCTTCCGTTTTAATTGTACAGGAGCTGATGATTGTTCACCTTAAATAGGCCTATACGTCCGATTTACCATGAAATAACGTGGCTGCCTAAATTTATATATATATATATATATATATATATATATATATATATATATAGTTATCTGTAAATTCAGATAAAATGTAGAGCGGAAATAGCCATTTTCAACAATCTAAGACATGCATTATCAACCCACTTTAAACAAACAATGAGGAAAATTCTGATGCCGGAAGCTTGGTCTAGTGAAGGAAAAGTTGGGGAAATATTAGCTATTATAGGGGTAAGTTAGTGGAATCTTAGTAATAATTTCTTTTATGATAGTGAGAGGTGTATGGCTTGACCATTGGATTAGTAGTGGTAGATAGGAAGGAAAAGGTAACTGCTTAGCCAATTTTATTTTTAATTCTATTGTGACTAAATGGAAGAATAAGATAATTATTTTAGTTTTAATTTTTTCTGTGACGACACATACTAATGATCTCTCTACTTTTATTCAAAAGTACATTCTGATATTGAAATTTCAAAATTTTAATTTTTTTTGTTAAACAGATTACATCTGTCTCTTAAGCTATTAGGGGTCCTAGCCTTGCCTATCAGCCTCCACTTTATCTTTGGATTTAGGTTATTTTCTTTTAATTCCCAGTATTTTGGGGAAAGGGCTGTTTGATATCTTAAATCAGGGTTAGTGAAGTATTGCCTGGGTGTATAAAGCCGTTGCTTCCAGATTTCCGCCAAAATTTATATATAAACATTATATTTCTCCTTATTTTTCTTAGGGAAGATGGTGGCTTGATAGATCACATTTACAGATCTACATTTACCCTCAACTGGACAGTTATCTCTAGATCTACAATTAGAGGGGATATAATCCAATTTTCATTATTGGATTCACTACACTTCTCCAAGATTTGGTTATTGTGGGAGCTAATAATATTATACATATTATTAGTACAAGAATAACTAATCTTGATCGTTTTCCTATTGAATATTTTACTCGGGAGATTATCTTTATAAAAATGTTTACTTCGACAATTTTTTTCTTCAAAAACAGCGGAAGTATCGCTAATAACGACTTCATCAGATGATGACCCAAAGATCAAACATGATTTCAACTGACTCAGGACGCCGCAAGTGATTCCTTATCGTGGTGAAATTCTTGATGAGTTCGTCTGTTTGATCTTTACAGAGTAGAGCGTTTGATTTTCTCTGAGTACCCTTATACTTTTGGTGTTGTACCAATCTAAGCTTAATAAATGGCTCAGGGCGTCTCAGTAATACATTATGCTATGACTAGACTTTGGTGTTTTCCATCACCTTGTGGGAATGCTAGATTCATATCAATGCAGGATTCACCCGAACCTGAAATCTCTGAAAACCCCCAAATTCTACATCAGTAAGAAATATATTTGTTATTCTCCCACATTTTACTCATTCTCTTTGAAAATATTCGAACTTTCTCAGCTTAGGCTGAGATGACAAGTTAATATTTTCCTCAAAAGAAACTTCAACAACATAGATTTTTAACTGACCAAATGCCAAAATATTTACCTCATCTGTATCACATTATATCTAAACTTATTTATAAATGAAACTTTGTCTGTGTGTGTGTGTGTGTGTGTGTGTGTGTGTGTGTGTGTGTGTGTGTGTTACCTATAAACTCCGAAACGGCTGAACCCATTTTCTTGAAAATTTACACAGTTGTACGATAAGCGTCTGCGGGTGTTCTTAACTAGGTTTTGTGTCGAGGTACCCCCGATAAATATCAAAAATCGATAATCAAAAAATCGGGTAATAGAAGGAGTGGTCCGATTTTAATCAAATTTGATACACTCATAGACAAAAACATAAGAAACGCTATTCAGAAGTTTCAAGGTTGCAGTTCTTACAATAGTGCAGAAAATCGATAATATATATATATATAAGGTAAGATGTTTGTGTGTGTGTGTGTGTTTATCTGCCTGTATGTCTGTATTTTTTTCAGCCCTTTTATTTTAGTTTTTGCTTCGGGTTTGGCTCTAAGTAGGTATAATTGTAGTTCTTAGTCTCAGCCATGATACCATTTACTCAGAGGACTTATTTAGCCTTCAAAATTCAGTTTACGACGAAAAAAACTTATTTGATATCGATACCAGGAAATCAAAATTTGACTTACATCCATTCATTTTTCTTTCAGTCTACGGTTTTGCTTTAACTGGAAACAACTATTGCTTTTTAGTCTTTCGTACCAACGTCCAAAGAGTCTGAGCTCCAGGACCATGGATTAGTTTTAAACCTTTCATTACACCCGAGCAACGCCGAGCTATACTGCTAGTTGTTATTAAATTAAACGCTATTTTTATTAGAAAACGGTAAATTGGTTAAAGCAAAATTTCTACAATAATTAATTGTAATGAATGCAATAGTGTCCTAAGTTATTCCAAGCTACAATTTACTGAATGAAGCGCATGGCATTTTTCAAGTTTGGTTTCAAAGTCTACTGGCGGTTCTGCAAAACTGCTAAACAGCAAAGGGTCGATTTGAGGTCACCACAGCCACAGAAGACAAGATTGAGTGTTTCTTCTAACTCCATATTTGTCTGAAGTATCGACTTCTCATCTAGAACTGAAGCTCAACTGAGTGACTTATACATAACTCCGCTCTGGTATTTAACATAATTTCTAAACTTGACATCCATAAGGCAAGTGGACATGACGGAATTCGAGTTGTTGTCTTAAAGAAATGTGCCCCTGAAATCTCCCATGACACCAACATCATTTAAGTCTTGAATAAGCACGCAGTTATGTTCAAATTCTATAGTTTACAATCAAGCGCTCAAATTATTAAAACTACTTGGAATTGCATTTATCTTACCTTTAAACATATATTAACGATGTCAATATGGGTCGATAGAAATAAAGATACAATTTTAAGTAAGAGTAAAATTTTTTGATTAAATTTAACTGGATTCAAATACTAGTTAATATCGAGTTAAAGACTTGTACCTACCTTTTTCTATGTTCAGTCTTACTTCAGAACGTGGGTGATCATGGCTCTTCACAATTTCCTGCCGTTTGTAACACTTATTATAGGCTTTCTCCTTATCATTTTACGCTTATAAAGATCGATTTTTCCTAATGCTTATTTCATCTGCATATCTAATGATGTTAAGATTATAGCCGCCAATAATGAATACTGCAATAGTGGGTTGCTTATCTATTCTTTTCCGTTAGTTGTGAAGGGTAATTGTATACCGTCGCGGGTTAACGGAATTTGGCCTTGTGGTAGATAGCCCACTATAAGTCATAAAATGATTATAAAATCAAGAAAAGTAAATGGAGTTGAAAATAACATTTATATATATATACATATATCATTTAATGTTTTACAATTAAAGCAATACTTGAATATAAAGGTCCAACGGAGGTTGGAATGTTCATAACCAATAATGAGCTGAAAAAGATAAAAGGCTTAGGAATGTGGGGAGCGGAGGTATGTGAGGAATGTCTTTGAAGTAGTCGCTCCTGAGGTCAGTAAGTACTTTTCAGACAGTGGAGAAGGAAAGAGGTAAGCATAGTAGCCGCTAGACTTAAGTCAAGGGGAGACACTGGTTACTCTCGCCTGTCTGTCTGTCTGCTGGGGTCTTGTCTGTATCCGCTTTTTATATCTGCTTTTTGGATAAAACAGCTCGTTTTTGGATTTTATACTTAATTTGATTCTGGGCTTTCCATTGGCTGGTAAATAAGATTCGTGTTGGCTCGCGAAATAGAAATTTGATAATTGATTAATTTTTATTTTTCAACCGGAACATCTGTGCGAATACACCGAATACAGAGACGATTTTTGTTCATTTGCTTTCTGGTCGGTATAGAGCAAACATCCGGTCCCTCGCTTTTCCTCGGACGGTATCACCAGACTGTAAAATTTTTAACTCTCTCAGGATTGTCTCATTGGAAAGGTTGACTATATGTCTGGTGATAAGACAAAGCCATGTCTCATGCTGCTTTAAAATTTGTGTATTTACTGAATTCCTTTTAAATTCGGATGCAAGTGGACTGTTTCCAATATAAGTTATGAATTGTTCTAATATCCTTCCCAAATAAATTACGTTTACCTAGAAGTTAAAAAAATTCAAAAAGTGGGGTATTTGCATTCTAGCATAATTCCGAGCTTTAATATCGCTTTCCTTCTTCCTGTATCGTTAACGAAACACTGCCATTTTTTTCATTTTATCACGCATTCTATTCATCAGAATTCGCTGTGAAGAAACATATCGAACCATAATCTCGAGTGATTAGTGTATGTGAATTGACTATATTAACAGTAGTTTCACCAGTGAGAATCTACACATATGATTAGATAGATAGATAGATAGATAGATAGATAGATAGATAGATAGATAGAAATGAAAAGACTGAGATATATATGAACAGGCTGAGATAGATAGATAGATAGATAGATAGATAGATAGATAGATAGATAGATAGATAGATAGATAGATAGAAGTGTTCTACCAATTAGTGATTGGCCATTCAGCCAAAAGGGAAAAGGTGAGTTCTACAACGTCCTATTCTAATTTATATCGGCCGTCAACATTGCTTCTTTCAATGATTTTTGTTTTTCTCTCTCATGAATATCCAGTCAATTATTGACCATAACAGAGACGCAATTCCCAATTCAATCCCAAATGTTGAAACAAAAGACAATTTTCTATCTAAAACAAATCTTTGGCCAAATGACTTCCTTATTACAATCTGATGTGTCCGTCTAACTCGAAAACAGAACATTTCAAGGAACAATTTCCTCTCTAAACATCTAATCCGTCTATTTCTGTCTTCATTTCTCAGACAATTACTAGTTGCAAAGAATTAACTGAGATACTCTGATTTCAAAAATATTCCTCAGATAAAGTTTTGAGTCCAACTTAAGGCTTGATTGCCTGCTGTATCTTGGAACTTGGGCTGTTAGAAATAAACAGCTAATATTAAGACCCAATATTTTATTTGGTTGCAAATACGGTCGGACTACTTAGCATCGAATTAAAGACTTGTGCCTACCTTATTATATGTGAATTTGCTCGATAAAATAAAATTAGTGAATTTAAATATAAGAAAATGTTTGCAATCTTTTCATCAATAAAAAATTAAGATTTTAGATTTTCATTTTCTCATCGTAAAAATGTTAATTCGCTCGATAAAATAAAATGAATTAAAAAGAAAATGTTTGCGATATCTTTTCATTAATAAAGATTGGTTTGAGTTGATTTTGATTTTAGATTTTAATTTTCTAATCTGAAAAATATGAATTCATTCAATTTAATTTAATGCAAAGAAAAGAAAAACCAATATGAAAAAAATTGAACGTTTTTTTATATTTGTTCAAGAAAATTAGTCAAGAAAAATGTTTGCATCCTTGGAGCAAGAGAAGTGTTGATCGGTGTTAGAAACTAACTTAATGTGTCCGTCTGTTTGTTTGTCTGTCTGTCTGTCTGTCTGTCTGTCTGTCTGTTTGTCTGTATTAGTCTATCTGAGTTTGACAAATCTAGTTAAACGTGATCTTCAAACACGAAATTTTAAACAATGTCTTAATAATTATATTCCAAATATTGTCTGATTATTCATTATCAGATTTCATCCAATCATTAATGCCTAGAATATGACATATCTGCTTCAATTTTAAGACTTGTACGTCCTGGATATGACAATAAACTGCATCCGGCAATTAGGCCTCTGACTGGGAGGTTGTTCAAATCTTGTCGGTATTAAATAACTCATTGAGGTTGATATGCCGTAAAACAAACCAAACCAATCCAGTTTTTGGTTTGTTGAACCAGGATACATTTAAATTAACATAAGTAACTCAGTCACAGAATTAATTATGACTGCTTGATTTTGTTCTAACCAAACGGAATTGAAATATAAAATTAAAGTTCCATTTGTAGAAGAATGTCCATTCATACAAACACTATAGTTTATAGACTCTTTTTTCTATTGCGTTATCTAATTAGTTTGCATTAAAAACTTAAAGTGAAGCACCATGTTTGGGAATCGCTTAATGTTTCTGGTTCAGGTTTTATATAATCTACTTTTTTATGCCAATTGCCTAATCATGATGCATTAAAATAACAAACGGAACTTCTATGTTTAAATAATTTCTTTTCATTCGAACACAGAGATTACGAAATCTTTTTTTCTTGTTGGTTGTCTAATCAGACAATATTGAAATAACAATACAGGGTTCATTTTGTCAAAGAATTTGAATCATTTAAGCAAAAAATATAAAATCGTTATCTATTCATGGAAAACTAAATCCAAATCCCATATAAAGCAAAGATTTTAAACAATCAAGCATAGAATTTATCAAATCCGCCTTTATTTTTGCTTTTTGTCCGTCCCGTTTCTAATTAGAATTGTATTAATATAACAAATGTAAATTGCTTTTGTAAAAAAGAATTGCATAATTCAAGCACAAAATTTTCTTTTTCTCGTTTTTTTTTTCAAATTTTTCCAAGCAATTTCTCCAGAAATCATGACATGAACGTCTTTTTGTAGAAAGACTTTAATCAGTTAAACATACAGTTTGATTTATATTTTTATAATGGGTTTTCTAATCACTCTTCATTAAAAACACGAAGTAAATTTCCATACGCAGGAAGCTTTTAATTATTCAGTAAAAAAAGTTATATATATATATATATTTCATTTGTACTAATTTGTTTTCATTGCTTTTTCAATTAACATATAGAAAGATTTTGATCATTCATATATATATTGTATATCTGCTCATTTTTCTTGTCTTACCAACTCTGCATGAACTGAAAAGTAAATGTCCTTTTGTGCAGATTTTAAAACTTTAGGTATTGAATTCATTTTATCTGGTTTTTTACATTGAAATCACAAGGAGAATCCATTTTGTAGAAATGTTTTTTAAAATTCTAAGTACGGAATTTATGGAATTTACATTAACCTTTTTAATTGTATTTTCTTTAATTAAACTTTGTTGAATCAAAATGCGAATGTTTTTGTAGAAATGTTCAGGTTATTTTTCAATGGCTACAAGATAAAATGTCTTACGTTAAATATGATTCATTTCATGTGACTGACTTGTCCATCAGGTTCGCTTAGACTAAAATAGAAAAAAAAATTGTTTGTTAAATTTCAATATAATTTCTTTTTCATGATTGACTTCCATATATTCTCTTAATCCCTTTACACACCTTTGTTTTTGTTTCCTTCTATTATATATTGATTTTTTTTTTTTGGGGGGGGGGGGGGTTTCATATTTTATATCTTGTTCTAATATCGCTTTCTATATTTTTTCAAGTATCCATTAATGTGTTATAAATCCCTGCTGTAGAATACATATTTTCTGAAATGATATTCCAGAGAGACTCGAGATTATTTGAACAAGTGCCATGAATGGCTACCCACAGTAAAGCTGAACATCTATACTGTTTGTGAGGTGGTTGCAGACACTTCAAACAATATTCTTTATCTGCCAATCAAGTAGACGTTTCTCTTAACTCAACTGTTTAATATATAAACAAATTCAGAATCTTTTGACAAGGTGCCAGTGTATCAAATGTCAGAAATTCTTTTCCTGATCTTTATTATATTTTGATTCTTTTTAGAGGCAGAATTCCTCTGCTTGCTCTAGTATAATAACCCTTGAGACGAAGAAATTTTACTGCTCTTCTTAAACTGATAACAATATATTTCTTTAATTTATGATCTCATCACAAAAAGAGATATTCTTATTTCTTGGGTCAACCTAAAGAAAGCACAATGTTTTTCTTTACTCCTTGAATGTGTAGTCCGTTTTTGCTTAAACGACAAACATAGCAATAGCTTTCATTGGATTACTTTATGTTTATTTTATTTGAAATTGTACTGATAAAATGCTTAGAGAAATATCGAGGACATTATAAGTCTAGGATTAGTATATTGATGTACAGGCTCTGTTATATTAGGCGTATAGTTTTCAGAACAAAGAAGAAACAACGAAGTTTTAGGAAATAAATAACTGTATTAACAAAAAAATAATACAAGTGGTAAATCGGTGTGAAGGTCTCTGGTTGAAAGAAAAATAAGTAGAATTATAAAAGTCACTTGTACAGTAGAAGAGGGACAGTGAGTTGTGAGTTACTGTGATGACGGTCTTTGGTGGGTGTCATTGGAGATGTAAGGTCCCTGTCGACAAGTGTTGTAAATCGTGGCTGGTGTGCCAACCGACTGTCGAAGAAGTCCCTTTGATGGGATTTTATATCCTTTTCGTAGGCTCAGATCGGCTTCAATTTTTCTTTGTTTCTTTAAGCGGAAGTGAGTATTATTGATGAAAATTCTGAATAGTATTTTTTCGTGATGGGGGTTGTAAGCGAAACGAAAACTATGTGCAGATCATGTGCGCAGTTCACGAGGTTTTTAATTCAGCCTTGGGTTTTAAATGGTTCACATTCGGCCAGTGGTAGACATTTGTGGAACAGCAATCAGAAGATCTGGTTATAAAAAGATTATAACAACTCCCCTAGATCTTATTCTGATTCACGATTGGGTGAGATGTGGTGTGGTGTTGCTCGGTATCGTGTGTGACCTTTTTTTTCAGTAGATAACGAAATATTTTAAATGTTTGGTAATTGATCTCGTGTTTGTCTTTTGGGATTTCTTTTATGGAATATTGGGACAAATGACTGTGCGAGATCGCTAGATCTGGAGTTCTCATTGTTTATATGGTCGTTTGACTAAGGATTAGGGGCCGAGATGGGTTTTGCTTGGAGAGTCTGTGGAACAGGGAACAATTTCGCATAAATAAGATGGTCAGGCCAAGGTACAAGGCGACGCACCTGAGCGCGATGGACTCAAGTTTGAAAAGATCGTTTACGATTTGCAGTACCATGTCGTTCGTCTTGATAACTTATTAACTAACTGTCAAAGGAAGATGTGATTATTGAGGTGACGAGTGATTATTGTAGTTGGTAGACTTGTTCTAGGAAAGGTTAGTAGCACACTTGTCTGAAATGTTTGCATGTTTTCGGAGTCGAAGTAATTTATTTGTGAAGTCCGAGTCTTTAACTGCTGGCAGGCCTGGAGGTAGTAGAAGTCGTCTGGGTTGTGTCGTCCAGGAAGATTTTATTCTTTTGGATTTGGTGTCATCGAGATGATATGCTGCTGGCTTTACCGAAGTGATGGCATTTGTTAATATACTGAATTGAGGACTCAGCTACCACATCTCGTCTGTTCCTGACCAAGAATCCGTTTCACGAAGTTGGTTTGTGTCATCAGATTGTTCTGTGGCCATTCTATGTGTGCTTGCGTATACGGTTGCAATGTTTGCTTGAGAATGAGGTGGGTAGAAATAAGGGTAATTTAGTTATTGGAGTTGTTTATGGGCGTGCGTTTCTGGGTCCGTCTCAGAGTAATGTCTTTGTACCCCATTATCGTAGAGGTGTTTTTGCCATGTATTGGGTGATTTATCTGTCGGTATATCTGTTGTATTTGACACTTCAGGTCGGCAAAGTCCTGATCAACACTTTGATTCGTTTGTGTATGTGGTCGCTGTTTTTGCGCGTACATTACCTCTGCGGTCAGGCTGTGGATAGCGTCGGTTTTTATGCCGCGGTCGAGGTAGCGTTGGGCGTCACTTGCTATATCACCCGCCGAGGAGTGGCTGTCCATGGTCTTTACGCAGTGAGGGCATATGTTAGGGCCCAGGCCTTAATTTTTTCCCTCGTGAGCATAGAGTCCATGAGAGACAAAACGGTGTCGACACTCATTCCAGAGTTGCTGTTGTCCGTCTGAAACTTTGCTTTTATATGGACTGCTACTTCTCCTCGTGGTCTCTAGCTGGCATGCAAAATCGGTGATTTTTTCTCTGTCACGTCGTTGCAGCTCCCACGCTCTGCTGAGGTGCTGAAAGTTGGTCATTTGACTCCCATGTAGGTAGAGGGAGATCGAGTTGTGAATTACTGTGGCGACGGTCTTTGGGGGATGTTACTGGAGATGGGCGGTCGCTGTCGACGAGCGTTGTGAATCGTGGCTGGTGTGCCGAAGAAGTCCTTTGATGGGTTCTTTATATCTTTTGTTAGGCTCAGATCGGTTTCAATTGTTCTTTCTTGCTTGAGACGGAAGTGAGTGCTATTGGTAAAGATTCTGGATTGTATTTTTCTTTGGGTATGTAAGTGAAACGAGGGATTGGTGCAGAGCCTATGCTCAGTTCACGAAGTTTTTAGTTCAGCCTTGGGTTTCAGAGTGTTCACATTCGGCCAGTGGTAGACATTTGTGTAACATAAATCAGAAGATCTGGTTTTAAATAGATTATAACAGCTCTTTGAAAGAAATAATCTATATTTTCCTAAAAAAAATTAGGGTTTAGAAAATTCAAGAAATGTTCTATCTGTCTGTCAACATAGTTGTATTATTTAGAAAAATACAAAAAGAAGTTCAGAGTTGAGAAATTAGACATCGGCTGAGTGATTAGGAGTCATAGGTCAGTCGGAAGGTATGAGGAAAGGGAGTTTATTGAAGGAAAATAATTTTGTATAGTTAGGGTTTTGAACAGAGAATTGAACGTGTGTAATTTTCCCCGAACGTTGGCTATAAATCGGGGAGTCGCTCACTTTGAGGAAATCAAGTTTGCTTGAATAGTATTTAGTTGATCAACATGTCTGACTAGCAAAAGAAGAAAAAATTGAGAAAAGGTAACGCTAAGAGTCACGGGAAGGTACTTCATGATAATATCCTACTAAAATGTGACTGCTTTAGCTAAAATGTTTGTTGTCGTTTTTGTGTTTTTCAGTATGTATACGATGTTCCATTAAGACGGATGGAAGTCAGAACAGTGTTATTGGTAAAATTTTATTGATTTTTACCATTGGATTATGTTATTTGAGTCATTGCAATTATGTGTGAAAAATAATATTGCCCAAATGTCTGCCAAGGCTTCGATCAATTGTTAAAATTTTGGATGACGTCTCTGCATAGTTGCTCTTCGATCTTATCAATATGCCTTATTATCACATCCTTCAGCTGTTGAATTGTTGTTGGATTGTTGGCATAAACCTTACCCTTGAGATGACGCCAAAGAAAGAAATCTACAGGCGTCAAGTCGCACGATCGTAATGGCCAAATGACATCATTGTTTCGAGAGGTGATGCGACCTGGGTACTTCTCATTTAATAAAGCCAAATGCATTTCTGTTTGAACGCCCATTTTCATAATAGGCTTCAATAACACGTTGTTTGACTGTTAATCTTTCTATGGTTGAAATTGCCAAAGACTGAAGTTGCTAAATCTGATTTTTTTTTTAAATCACTAAACGCTTAAATTTAATTCACATTTAAAATCGTCCAATTTAGTGAAACACCCTATAGTGTGTTTTAACTTCCTATTTTAACTTCTCTTCCGGTTTGTTCCGTGGTCGATTTTTGGAGAGGTATCTTGGTCTAAACTGCATCAAATGAAGTTACATCATGTGGAATATAATTCTCTTCAGATGGTTGGTTCAAGTTCTTTAACAGCTAAATCCATGAACGTTTCCTATCTCTTAAGTACGTATACCAAATCCCTGATGAGGCTAAATTATTTACCGCCTCATCCAAAGTAGTGGATGTGAAATATAGACTCTGGTATAAGCTACGAAAAGACGCGTAGGGAATGTTATCGGTGAAGCTGTCAGCTACACTATGAACACTACGAGGAAGGTTATCACCATCATGGATGTGATCTACGCACTCAAGGGAGAAGACAAAATCGGCTATTGTTTTCGGGGTTAATCGACGACATTATAAGGGCAAACTAATTCTAACAAATGACAAAATAGCCTAATAAATAACAGGTAAGGCAAATAAAAGAATAAGAAAATTTTGCCATAAATATTAAATTAGTTCTTCTCGAAGCTGACTGAAACATGACAATGATAAACTAGTTTTAAAACTCCATGCACCTTAATACCGAATTATCTACCCTATATATATATGCGCGCGTGTGTGTATGAAAATCCGCTGCAATTACATCTGTTTCTGATTCATTCTGCATGCCCACCGGATGTGAACATCACGAAGGCAGAAAACAAAATAAAAAAGTTATTTTCTGCACATAGGCTCCGGGCATCACGTCAGGTCCATGATACAGACTCCGGCATTAAAAGTGACACTGGCCAATCGCAAACATTCCGAACGAAAAAGATGACCCTGGGGACTGTTGATCTGCGTAAAAACAGGCTTCCTACTACGTCTACCACCTGTAACCCGTGGTCAAGCCATTTGCACAACCATGACCACTCCTCTGAATATGACCGTTGCCTAATCTCCTGGCTCTTTACACACGCAATCTGGCAGAATATTATCTCAACGTTGTAACCACTCAGCTACAAACCTTCCTTGTCACCTCGGCATACCCGACTCATTACAGGAACTCTCATGCCACCATCACCACGACCTCATTTGGTAGAAACACAGACCTACACGTTACACTTAATCATCACCTCGACAAGCAGCGCACTCTACCACGACTCGACCCAATTCCATCCCCTACAACCACCACTCCCTAATTTCCGAAATAACCATGAATACATCTTACATGCTTAAAAATAAATCGTTTTCTTCATTTATTTTAGTTTAACATATCACCCGAAGAGGAGCAATTCTGCTCCGAAAGATGAAAAATTTTGTATAGTGATACCATGCTTTTATAAAACATTATAACAACTATTACAATATTAAGCTCTGCTCTGTATCGAGCACTCTTTTTATAAAAGTAAATTGTTGAACAGTGGTTTTTAATCTACGTGTTCTTCCACTTTCTTTCAATATATATATATATATATATATATATATATATATATATATATACAAAAATTCAAAATTCTTTTCTAAATATTAGTGTTTGATAAATTATACTAAGCTTTTCCATTGATGAGTAAATATAGTTTTTACTTAATAACGACATCACCTAATCTATCCAAGTTAAGACAATTTTAAAATATGTAAAACTTATAGCGGGTATCTCTTATTTTATTCTGTTTGTAGTAAGGGGTAGCAGTATGCTGTATCAGGTTAACGGAATTTGGCCTTGTGGGAAGATAGCCCACTATAATTCAAAAATGATTATAAATTCAAGAAAGGCAATTTTGAGTGTAAAATAACATTTATACATATATACATTTCAATTATTGTTTTACAAAATAAGTAATGCTTGAAATAAAAGTCCAACGGAGGTAAAAGAGTTCATGGAAAATAATGAAGAGCTGAAAGGGATAAGAGAATGTTCATAGAAGATAATGATGAGCTGAAAGAAAAGAATGTTCATTTTCAAGTTGCCATTTCTAAGGTCAGTGAGTCAGTAAGTTGGTTTGTGTGGAATGTCCTTGAAAAGGTCGGTTAGTACTTTTGAGACAGTGAGGTGGAAGAGGTCAGAATAGTACTTATGAGACAAGGAAGGGAGAAAGAGGCAAGCATAGTTGCCGCTCGACGTAGGTTAAGGGAGAAACTAATTACACTCTTTTCCTCAAGTCCTGACGGTCTGTCTGGGTGCCTTTTGTCACGGCTTTTTATAAATTCCTTCTGGATCAAAACGCTAGTCGTTTCGAATTTCATCCTTGTATTTGGTTCCGGACTTCCCATTGGCTGGTAAATAAAAATGGTAATTTGATATTTGACTAATTTTTATTTTTCAACCCGAACATCTGCGCGGAGCCGGATGCGCACGACGACTTTTTATTCATTAGCTTTCTGGTCGGCATAGAGCCAACATCCGGTTTGCTCGCTTTTGCCCGGTTGGTGGTATCACCACAAACTTTATAAATTAAAATCAGAATTAAAAAGAAATGAAAACTATTCCCGAAAAAAATTAATTATTCATGAAATTATTTTCTAAAGACAATAAATATTCATAAGAAATCTTATTCATATAAGCAATTAAAATCCGTTCTAATTAAAAAATGTTTTAATTTTAAGGCATTCTTATGATTCAGAGTAGATTTTTGACAACTGGTGATCCTGTTTTAGAAAATGACATTGAAGATTTAATTTCTCCAAGGAATTTTGCTTTTAACTAACATAAATATGAAACTCTGCATAATTTAATGTCTCGTAATTTCATAAGATTAAACAATTGTTTGGTATCAGATGTAAAAAAAAAAAACTTTACCAAGAACTTTTAATGAGAAAAATTTCTAAAATAATTTCTTTCATTTTTTAATAAAAGTACTGAAAGATCCCTTAAAATCCAACAAATTGATTTTTGTAAGAATTTCCAAATCAATGTTTTTCACCGCAAAACATTGATTTTGCACTATAATTTCCTATACTAATCTTTGCTCATCGCGCGTAGGTGAAAAAAATATTTATAAAAGATTTTTAACCAAAGTTTCGAACGCTGTATAATGGATCAAAAATATAATTTAATAATCAAACAATCCTTTGGTCTTTCCTCTTAATAATAATAATAATAATAATAATAATAATAATAATGCTTTTGACGGCAAAATGTCATTTTTATAAAGTTTGGGGCATTTTTTTCCGTCATGGTACGCTATATTTTTTTTTAGCAAATCAGTGGAAGTACCTGTATATATATATATATATATATATATATATATATATATATATATATCACTTGAAAATATTTTTAAAAACAGAATTAGACGCACGAATACGCTACAAAGATATTTTCGTTGAACATACAGTTCTTATCTTGTTGAAATTTCTGTAGAATTGGATAGAAAGAATCGATTTACGACTGAATTTCAAACTTGGCGAATTCATCAGGGTTTTCCACAAACTTCATTTCTGTCTAAGAGCGTATCACTTCAAATATTCTCTTTTCTTAAATTTGGCTGGCTTACAGAAAAAGAGTTCATAGAAATTTTTCGGCATTACTTGGAGTTTCCCTGAGAGAATGAAGAAAAGAGAATTTTAATTTAATGAAGAAATATAGAGAAAAATAATAATCTTAAATTCAGGCGACTTCCGTTTTGCTGTCTATATCAGCATGGGGAGGAGGAGGAGGAGGAAGAGGAGGAGTACAGCATTTTTTTTCTTTCCTTTTTCTTGTCTTCTTCCCAAATCGTAAGAAACCGGACATTATTATTTTTAAATCGAAATTATTTGCAGATTAACTTTAATCAATTGTTTAAGGATAACAATATCTTTTATAACTAAATATTTAAAAATAAGTTTACTTATCACTTTATTCCAAAACATATATATAAATACAGTTTTAGATACTAAAATTCATACAATAATAAAACCAATTTCTAAAAATATACAGTGTTAAAAAAAAATTGGTATAACTTTTTCATAAATAAACACCGGTGAACTGCGTCTGACCACAACTAGAAATTTCCTGCATTTTCACACAATCATCAGTTAGTCGGTAGTGGTGATTCTACGAGGTGGGAGGCAAAAGGGACCAGGGCCCTCCAGAATTTTGGCTGGACCTTCGGTTGCATTACACCACTTTTATAAGCTTAAACAAAATTATGAAACTAATCAGTCTCTGATTTTGATAAGATTTGTTCTTCAGCAATTTTCTCTCTTTCTTTCAGACATGTTGTTAGGGAAAGAAAGAGACTTAATTGTCATATTTTCATATCTGAAGGAAGAAGTTTAATTAGAAATAATGTCCACAATTTTTTTGTCGCATTTAAATTTTGTGCTTCAAAAGGGTTTTGCAGAGGAAAAAAATAGAGCAGACAAATCACACTGTTCTGTTAGTATTGACGTTAGTATTAACCCTTTAATTTTGTTTTGAAATTAATCTCTCTTGTGTTTCAACAGCTTGAGAGTGGAATAGAGACCAAGAATAGATTAGAACTCTAACTATGAATGAAAAATTATTCTGTTTCATTTAGTGAAGTAACATACTTATACTCAAACTCATTCCTAAGTTGTGTATACGATTGTGATGTAATAGAAATATGAAAACGTTGCTTGAGTTTGACCTCCTTAGAATAATTTCGGCTCCTAAGTGTCCCCACTCACTTTCAGAGTTCCTCAATCGCCAATGGTAGTCGGCAACTGATATCTTTGAAAATGGGCACTTTATGCCCCCCCCCTCCAGGAAGTTCAGTACTGGATAGTTTCCGCACACACACACACACACACACAAAAGAGGGGTAATCGAAATAGTTCAAAATCTTGCGACGTCTGATGACAAAAAAGAGAATTTAGCGCCTACCGGAGACATCGAAGGTAAAAGAAGTAAAAAAAAAAAAGAAAATTATTTAATAATTTTGAGGAAATGGATCGAGGAACAAGTTTTATAAAACTGAAAGTTAAGTTGTAAATGATCGAAAACAGAGAAATAAAACATCGATGTAAAGTCATGGCCTCTGAAGGGACATGGTGGGGGAGAAAAAGGGAGGGTAATGAGCACAATAACTTGAAGAGGGTGGCAGAAATGCATGCCTTATTAATTAGCTTTATTTCAAATTACATGTCTCTTTTAAAAGTAGCTGTTTTGACAATCAGAATTAAAGTAAATTTTGTTTGCGGAATTGCTTTCTATAGTCATGTATCTTTTCTGTGATGAGTTCTTTTTAGTGTAGTAATAAAACTCGTTCCGTCTCACCCTCTCTATTGTAATTTTTAACCGCAAGTTTTAAAATGCGTGCGTGAGTAAAAAGCTGCATATTCTAAGGTTCCCTAACAATGGTGAACTATTGAAACGTATGGATGAATTAACAGTTTTATATAAACATCGAAAATATTTTTCGTTAAAATTTAATTAATCAAAATGTGTCAGTTATAACTTGTGCTCTAAAAAAAAAAATTCAACTTTTAAACAGTTAAAAATTATTTATCTATTTTAAGTATTATGTGGTCCCACTAAATACCTTACTCAGACAAAATAATCTTCAAAATTTAATTACTAACTATGCTTCATTCACAAAATAAAAAAAATGAATATTATCTTAATAAAACAATAAAAACCATGTCATACTGAAATTATTGCTAAACACAATATAACTAAGAATACTACAAACATTCAACCCAAATTCTTACCTTAACTTCCTATCCCATCGACTCATAAATAGTAGTCAAATTAAAATCTAATATAATAAAACAAAATTAAAATCCAACCTCCTGACAAAAATTATTGTCTACCCATTTAAAAAATCTCAGGTCCCACTATGTAGTTTTCTCTGACAAAATTAAAAAGTGACCTGCCCAGATCTAAGCCATCCTGCGCCCTCTCCTAACCCAAATATGTATCTCTATGGTTACAAACTGCTGATTGACTAGTTTAGACACACCAAATTCCATTCCTTACAACCGCCACTCCCTAATCCCCGAAATAACCACGAATACATCTTACACTCTCAAAAATAAACCGTTTTCACCATTTATTTTCAGTTTAACATATCACCCGAAGAGGAGCGGTTCTGCTCCGAAACATGAAACCTTTTGTGGAGTGATACTATGGTTTTATAACGCATTGTAACAACTATTACAATATATATATATATATATTGTAATAATTTATAGTAATAAAATTTTGTAAATACGGACATTATCAGAAAATAAGAGCGATAATTTTAGCAAATAAGAAGCCAAAGTATTCAAAATTCAATAAAATACTAGATTAACGAGATTTTTTCTATTTTTTAAGATTACTGAGTAGTTACAAATTATATAAAAAGCTCCTGTTATATTCTTCAAGTTTTTAGAGATATAAATCACCGTAGAAAAACATTAGATAAACTACTGTTTGTCACTGAAGCTGTCATTTCTGTGACATATAAACCTACTGTAATTGTTTTAATTCAAATTAAACTTTAAATCACTTAATATTCCCCAAATAAACTTTCAAAAGAATATATCTTATTTTTTTAATTATTTTCCATAAAGAGAATGACATTGAGATGACCGATGGTTAAAATGGCGATAAAATAAGCAATGGTTGGTGATTTCAAAAACGAAAACTACTTCCAGTCAATTCAAATTAGATTTAAAATACAGCAAAATATTTTGCTTGTTGAAAAAATTAAATCAAATCCATTAACTTGAAAGTAAGACTAAAATATAATCTTCGAGAAAGATTTTTCATTTTGTTAAAATTCATTGTAAACCTTAGGTATCACGAATCTATGAAGCTACCTACTGTATCAAAATGTGCATACTGTCAAATAAACATCTATGTATGACACATATAGCGAAACAAACGTGTCGACAATGACACCCCAACACTTTTATACAACTAATACAAAAAAGGTCTTAATAATCGAGGAGGGGCGGAAAGTTTTCAATATACTATAAACGGGGTGTTCGTAATTAAATGGAGTTAAGTAATCATTTAAAATGTCAAAAAGCGCAAAATGAACCAATGAATTGGCTCATGTAGGGTTCAAAACGTTTCATAAAAATAAATGCCCTCCCCTCGTATAGAGGTACCTAAGGGTAAGTATTTAGATATTTAAAATTTATCGAGAAATTGGCACAAGTAGAGACAAAAGAAATCTTTTGAAATATATGCCAATATATTGTTCAGAGTTATGTACTTATATATATATTAAATTAATCTGTTCATTTAAGTAATTGCACGCAAACACAAAGAAAAATGTCTATAAAGACAGTTACAGAAACATTAGAGTGGAAGGAAACGTGAGGACGTGCAAGAGTTAAAATAATTTGTAATTATTATCGTCCCTATCAGGTTTACTAGCACGAAATTTGAGACAGTTCTCTGAAAGATTGATTAATCTAGATTGAAGGTCTCTCTCTCTCTCTATATATATATATATATATATGGAGAGATAGGGATAGAAATTACCGTGAAGATTGTCAGTGAAGTAAAGAGCCATACCCCACTCTGCTAGATGCTGCTGCTGTTTCGGCGGCAAATGGATTTTTATAGAGTAGAGTGACCACGTCGACACCCAGTCGGTTTTGAATTCAACCTTGAATTCAACCTTAGCTAACCAAAGCTGAAAAGATAAGTATGTCCTGTTATTTAATCTTTAAATGGGGGAGAACGATGGATTTATGCCTTTCTGAGGTGTATTTGCGCGTTATATATATATATATATATATATATATATATATATATATTAAAAAAGGATTAATTCAAAGATGTTGAATGGCCATTTCGATATGAAGATCCCCACGGGGAACGACACATCACCTCAGCAACAGAAAAAAACCTTTCAGAAACCCTATATATATATATATATAGAAACCCTATATATATATATATATATATAGAGAGAGAGAGAGAGAGAGAGATTGGGGGGGGGGAGAGAGTGTCCATAAAGTTTGTATGCACTTTTAAAAAAGTTATTATACAAATAAAGTTATAATAATAATATATATTTTTAAAGTGCACATGAACTTTATGGACATCCTCTATGTATGATAAAATATAGTGTTCAGGTATGGTATATTTATAGGTTAAGGTACTCAATATCAGGAATAAAGGGTATGTAAATATAAAAGTAGGCATTGAAGTTAACAACCAGAGGTGATAGTTTTTGTTTTTTGCTTTTTGTGCTTGAACGCAATCGTTAAGAATGGGTGTATTTTTTTTAAATCAAGATCTTTTTAGTTACCTCAAATGCACAAGAATGGGTGTGTTGCTGGGGCAGCTGTCCAGTTAAAATTAGAGCAGCTATTCGATTATTTTTCAGATCGAAATTACGTCAATCTGAGTTTGCAATAAAAGAAAAATGATATCGATCAAATCTGAAATAAGGTGAATCAAGTGGATTGAACACGAAGTCTCAAAGAATTGGTTTCAAGCCATTCCTTAAAAGAAGCGCCGGCCCACAAGACAATAACTCCGTTTGATCCAGGAATAACAAACCGTCTAAAGAATTGTCAAAAATATCGATTAAGTTATTAATCAGTGTAAATATAGTGAGCTTTTTAAGAATGTGTTCTATGAGAATGCGAACAGAACAATGTTATCGATCGTTTTTTGACTGATGATCGATTCAGTTACTGCATAGCTGTGCCCTTCTCGGCGTTGGATAATGGTTACTCTGATTGACTGTTACCAATGAGTAGTGAGTTTAATTTTCACTGAATGTCCAATACTCTTGTTGCTCTGTGCAAAACTAAGCTTAGTAAATGACGACTAATGGGAAGTACATTTCCTATTTCTGCATGGCTATCATAATGTTGAAATAATTCCTTGGTCTGTTTACTCGTGGATGTGCGTTGTGGTGCAGTGGATATCGGCTCGGAACGAGAAATCGGAGAGCCGAGTTCAAATTCCAGTTGAATTCCTTCCATTCACTTACGCGTAAATACTCCAGTTATGGGTTAAATAGCAGGACAGATTAAGTTCTATAGACTTGGTTGGCAACCAGTCTACCGCAGAAAGTAATGGCAAACTAGTGCGGGATAATCTTCTGCCCAGTCACTCATGTCTCTTTCAAGACATGATCGCCCAAGCGTGTATCACGTGGTGGCACTTAACTGACTGACTGTTTACTCACAGGTGGTAATTAACCAAAATCCATTTCAGAGGAAGGACGACCCCATAGGTTGCACCTTCCTCATTACTTTAAAAGAGAGAGAGTTAAGGTCATTTACTGATCCCTAAATTGTTTGACAAGATGTATTGATGAAACTAGACTGTTTCTGGTATCACTCTCATATGTACACATGGAAGTCTCCACATTGTGACCTTGTATTAACGTAACGTCGTATTTTGGGGGTGGCTATTAAACAAGTGAGGATGTGCGTTGTGGTGCAATGGATATCGGCTCAGAATGAGAAAACGGAGAGCCGAGTTCGAATTCCAGTTGAATTCCCCGCATTCACTTATGCGGCGTAAATACCCTTGGGAAATGTATTAATCCATTTCTTCTCCTTTCAGTTATGAGTTAAATAGTTGGACAGATTGGGTTCTATAGAAGAAAATGACAAACTACCGCGGGATAATCTTCTACCTAGTCAATCATGGATCGAAAGAGACATGATCGCTCAAGCGTTTATCACTTATGGCATTTAACTGACTGATTAAACAAATTTTTCGTCCTGTTGACCCTGCAATATATTATACTCCGCTTTCTGTCATTTCTTTAGAAAGTCTTCTTATGCAACTACCATGGAAAACAGTGAGAAGACAACGAAATAAGGTTCATTCAATGCGAATTTTTATTAATATTACATTTAATGATAAAGTAAAAATGATGTTCGACTCAAAGTGTTTTGGGATTTTCTTTATCTCTCGTGAAAAATGTATTTTTGGTTGTCGCTAAAGTGTTGAAGTATTTGAGGCCGAAACATATTGCGAAACCGACAAATGTTGTTCGGTGTATTACATAAAGCATTTCTGATATTAATTATAACATATTTTCCATTTTGTTCCATTATTTTTTGTTATCTTTTAGACAAACTTTATAATTCCATTCTCTCAACAGTTTTAATGCACGCTAATATAGCGTGCATTAAAATTGTGACAGCTGTGACAATAAAACCCAAAACAATCTATTTGAATAAAGTTAGTTAAAATTAAACTTTCCGAAAGCCATTACACGACACAAAAACAAAAATAAATAGAAACCAAATATAGATGGTTTTCGTTTTTCAAAATTTAGCATAGCAAGCACGATACAGAGTCTAATTAATAAATTTAGCGTTTTTGATTCCCTGTGAGTAATCAATTGCTATGACCTATTGCCAGGAGGCTGAGTTTACTAAATATCTATAAAACGTGAGGCTGCTTAACCTACAGTGGTGGTTTGAAAACACGCTGAAGCAAGTTGAATCACTTCGATGTTCAGTAAATGCAACACCACTGTGACCTTAATGCAAGCTGAGCTAAGATTAGTAATAAAAAATAATCTTATTTCCGTCGCTCAATCAGCAATTTTTGTCCTCCACAAAATAAATTTAAAACTCCGTCATTTATTGTAAAAATGTAAACACTAATTATAATTTGAAAATATATATTAGCCAACGTCAATCAGGTAAGTTAAAGAGAGTGAGAAAGCAAAATCTAAGCAGGCGTAACTAACAGCAAATTTTTAAGCATCGCTTAGATGTGGCACAAGGCCAATAGTATGGGGCACCCAGTGAGGTTTGAACTCACTACTCAGTTGTAACAGGTTTTAGCGAAACAAGTTTGTTAACCATTACACCACATCGAGGTGCCCAAGCGTAACTAACAGTCGACTATTCTCTAAGTTTAAGATTCTGAGTTTCGATTTGATCCAAAGTGATAACGACATAAGTAACATCGTTTCTTATCATAGCCTGGGTAGTATTAGTTTAATGAAGATTGTGTTCAAACATCAATGACGTCACTTAGTACCACTCGTGTTTGGTTGAGGGTCTGAGTGTGTAAAGGACAGCTGTTCTGTGTAATAGGAGGAAGCGTAATCGATTTGTATAAGTTTGATTGCCGTAGTCAAGTGGGAGTCGTGAGTAAACATCGAGTAAGAAAAGTGTTGCGGTTCAAGGAAACAGAAAAATGTTTGACGAATAAATCCGATGAAAATCTGTTGACGAGAAAAATGGCACCCAATATTATTGAAAATTTTCCAGTATAAAACACTCATGAGAATAAAATATTACAACCTGTACTTTATTTACCGAGGATTGTTTAAAACAAATGCTTACTCTCTTCTCTGTCTCTTTAAACTGTCATTGTATTGACAGGCCAATTGTCATAATTAGATGAGGTAGAAAGCGAAAAGAGTTGGGTCAATACCATTTCAATAAACATTACAAGAAACGGAATTTAAAATAACCTCAAATCAGGTGTCTATCGTAGCATAATAATCAATAAAATGTTTTGTTTAATGTTCCGCTCAGTGTACGATGGGGAACAAGTTTGTCTCGCAAGTTAAAACCCGTAAAACAGCCTCAAGACGAAAGAATTTTCCACCAAAGATAACAGTCCTATTCCGATTTCTTCATTTTGGTGTTGACGTTTGCACAACTTTTTAACCCATATA
Organism: Ascarosepion bandense; assembly: GCA_037127315.1. Classification (NCBI taxonomy): domain Eukaryota; kingdom Metazoa; phylum Mollusca; class Cephalopoda; order Sepiida; family Sepiidae; genus Ascarosepion; species Ascarosepion bandense. The sequence goes on along the minus strand of JBBBDQ010001153.1, from coordinate 3,018,443 downwards.
CTCTACAAACGTCGGAAGAAAGATAGTAATTTTACGTTTCTACTTTTCTTTGCTAGACTTCATATAAAAACCACAAACAGCTTATCAAAACCACAAATATCAAATTGTCTACATAGGAGAAGTAAATCTTACGTCAAATCATAAAATGGCCAAAATAGTGCTTGTCATTCGTATATATATCATACTCATTGATTATATATATAAGTGGATATGAAAGTCAAGACCAAGAGGCGACAGTCAGTTTCATACGAAACGGCATCATGACCTTCATGGCTTAATGATTGCGTGCATACGAACGTTATGGACACCCTATATATATATATTACGGAAATTAACGAATTTTAACGTAACTTGGTTATAAGCAACCGACAATTTGAAATGAATTGTTTGAAAATAATGTTCAAACAATTCATTTCATATATATATATATATATATATATATATATATATATAACGCGCAAATGCACTTGAGAAAGGAATAAATCCATCGTTCTCCCCCAGTTAAGGATTAAATAACAAGACAGGTTTAACTCTCCAGCTATGGTTAGCTACAAGTTTGAATTCAAAACCGATTGGGTGTCGACGTGGTCACTTTACTCGATAAAAATCTATTTGCCACCAAAATAGCAGCAGCATCTAGCAGAGTGGGGTATGGCTCTTTACTTCACTGACAATCTTCACCGTAATTTCTATCCCTATCTCCTCCTATATATATATATATATATATATATATATATATAAAGAGAGAGATAGAGAGAAAGAGAGAGAGACATTCAATCTAGATTAATCAATCAATTAATATATATAGAGAGAGACCTTCAATCTTGATTAATCAATCTTTCTAAAACACAAGTAGGTTTAATTTCTAGCAAATTAATTAAGAAAATAATACTAGCTGTCAAGGAAAATCACCAGAATAAATTATGGAATGATTCCTTGGATACTATTACATGGTTCCAACAAATTAAAAACAAAAATAAAGCTTCATTTATACAATTTGATATCATAGACTTTTAGCCCTCTATTTCTTACGACCTATTAATTAATAGTTTAAATTATGCTAAAAACTTCATCTCAAACATTTCAAATACTGAAACTGAAATCAATTTAGCATCTAGACAATCCTTACTAGTATATAACGATTCCATTTAGACAAAAAATCTCAACAATAGCTTTGACGTCCCAATGGGAGCGTATGATTCAGCCCAAATCGCAGATTTGATAGGGATATATATTATATACTCTTAGTAGAATTATCGATCCAAGTCAAGTAGGTCTTTACCAATATGATGGACCTGACAGCAATGTCCCCTAACATCTAGAATCCAGAAAAAAATAATAAAAGCCTTCCAATTTCTTGGTTTAAAAATCGAGATATCATCCAATCTCAAAACTGTTAACTTTTTAGACATCAGCTTCAACCTAGCCAACAACTCATTTAAACCTTGCTATAAAGGAAGTCAATCCCCAATTTATACTAATGTCAGTTCTAATCACCCTAAATCAATCATTAAACAAATACCCAACACAGTAAATATTAAAATAAATAATCATCCAATAGGAAAATATTTAATAACAAATCAGTATACAATGAAGCACTCAGAAAGAGTAATTTTAAAGAAGAATTAATGTACCAAGAAAATTTAAAAGGAAAATCTAAAAATAAAAACAAGCGCAAAAATAGGAAAAGAAAAATAATATGGTTCAACCCTCCATTCTGTAATTTGTTCAATGTAAACATAGGTAAACACTTTCTCAATTTAGTTAACAAACACTTCCACCAAAATAACCCCCTAAATAAATTATTCAACAGAAAACCTGTAAAAAATCAGCTATTCAACAACCAAAAATATTCAAAATATAATTAATTCCCACAACAATAAACTACTTAAAAATTTCCACAACAAACCTCAAGAACACAAATCTCCTTGAAACTGCATCAACAGAACCACCATTTTTCCAGTAGAAGACACCAACAACAGAAAAAGAGTATACATAGAGATATCTGCAGGTAGTTGAATCACAAACACTAATTTTCCATCGCGTCCTTGAAACACCAAACAGCCCTATCAAAATACTACTGGAAATTCAAGGACGGTGAATTCACCCCGCATGTTAAATGGGGGATCATCAAATATGCTCACACTCCCAACAACTTCAGGGACAGATGTAATCTATGCTTAGAGGAGAAAATAGTTATTATCAAATATAGGAATCCAAATGAACTTTTGAACCTGAGAAACGAACTGATTTTTAAATGCAGACATAAAAACATGTATAGGATCACTTAAAAAATGAAAATTAAACCTATAAGTTTGTTTTTTGAGAATAATCTGGAATGTCCCGCTTAAGACTTTATACCCTCAAAAACTTTTACAGAATTGCTATCATAGGCACTCTAGAACTATGTTGTTGTTGTTATTATTATTATTATTATTATTATTTTCACCGTTATTAAGAGTACGCCTCCTCGGACTTACCATGTCCTCAGACCTCAAATGGAACCACTATATTGAATCCATAGCAAAATCTACTGCTAAGAAGGTTGGGTCACTATGTCGATCCAGGATGTTTTTTTCCGCCTGAATCCATCCTGCATATATACAAGTCAACCATCCGTCCGTGCATGGAGTACTGCTGCCATTTATGGTCAGGCGCCCCTGCCATTCTCCTCAGTGTTCTTGACAAGCTCCAAAGGAGAGTCTGTAATGTGATAGGTACTGATCTGGCGGCTCGACTGCAGCCACTTCCCCATCGTCGAAATGTGGCCTCCCTTTGTCTGTTCTATAAATACTTTCATGGCTTCTGCTCGGACGAACTTAAGTCACTGGTGCCTCCTCAACAGGTGTTTACTCGTGCAACCAGACTGACAACTGGGTCCCACCCATTCACAGTCAGGTTAGCCAAATGCAGACGGCAATTCTACTCCTGCAGCTTCTTCTCTCGCACTTCCCGCCTGTGGAACTCGCTACCGTATTCTTGCTTTCCTCACGGCTACAACCTCCAGAAATTTAAATGCAAAGTCAATAGTCATCTACTAACCATTGGACTCTAGCTCTCTCCCCACCCCCGTATATCCTTCCCTTTCACTCCATCTAAGTATCTGTCATCGCACCTGCTTTCTCAGCTTTCTATTGTTCCTTTCTAACTAGTTTGTACTCCTCACTCTTTTCTAATTAATCTTTTTACAGTTATGTAGCCCCCTGCACATCAGTGGTATTTCCGCCTTGCTCGGGGTGAAATCATTAAAAAAAAGGTATATAGTTAATATATTTAAGTATAAGTATATAATTATATTTTTTAAAGTAATTTTTATATTATAAATAATTACGTACTCTACTGCTATGATTTTATTATTATTTTTATTATTACTATTATTTTTTCACCTTTATTAAAAGTAGATATATATTAAATTTATTGAAATATAAGTGTATATATATTGTATTTTTAAATTGGTTTTAATATAAATAATTATTACTTCATACTCACCCATCGTGGTATGTTATCCTCATCATTAGGATTATGAGTTTCTTTATTTTTAGATTTGTTTGATTTGTTTGATTTATGTTTATCCTTAGTACTTCTATCATTATTATGATTATTATTAGTAATTTCTCTCTTATGAATGACATATTTTTAGTTATTCACTAACCACTAAAAGTTTTATTCTTTTATTATACTCTTTAATGTTTTTTTTATTTTTTATTTTTTTAAATCTTTTAATTCTTAATTATTAGTAATTCTATGTCTCTAGATTTTAATTTCTTTTGTACCACATTATGATTACTAGAATAATATAAGACTATTATTACCATTACGATTAAAGCTAAATAGAAAAAACTAACAATTATTTGTTGAGCGTATATTCAACCGCTAATCTTTAAATTCTAAAGTCCAATATCATATATCTAAAAAGGACAACGAGCAGCTCGGGTCAAAGTTGAACTCTTTCACCAAAGAAGATTTTTGTGTATCTAGGTCAAAGAGGCTGCGCAAAGCTAAAATCAGATATATTAAGTTAAACCCCCTTTCCCCTTATTCTGTTCTTCTACTTTTCTTCTTTTAATATTTATCCTTTCCTTTCTCTTTTCTATTCCACGTGACTTCGTCTGGACAAATTTGAGACATTCATTGTTGTATGAATTTGGTTTGAAAAGCGGCTGGGGCCGCGAAATACAGTATTACTAATGGATTTGTAAAAGTATCTAAATTTTGTTTCCTGATTATTGATTGTGTGTGTGTGTGTGTGTGTGTGTGTGTGTGTGTGTGTGTGTGTGTGTGTGTGTGTGTGTGTGTGTGTGTTGAAATAACTGTCAGTCGGAAGTTATACCGGGATGAAAGTGAGAAAGAAACGTTAATGCAAAGAGTAAAGATTTTGTTTTACTTTACTGACAATGACTCGGAGAATATGTAGAGACTCATCATCTACTCATCTGTTTCCCCTTTCTTGTCCAACAGTTTCCACATCATTTGAAATCATTCTATCGGGATAGAAATTCATTTGAAACATTTTTCCAAGGAAGCCATTTTGCATCCTATGTTACTCAAACCCTTTTTGTATAGTCTCTATATTTTCATGTTTATCTTCAATTTGTTGATTTCGATCTTATGTAAAAGTATATGGGAACATATCGTCTTTTACTTAGCAACATTAATACATTGTCTCTGATAACAAATCAATATATCTCCCTCTGTACGTATTCTGATGTAAATACAAAAAGTATTTCTTCGTATTTTGTCATGGGCTGTTCTGTTTGATTATTAATAATAAAGATTTTAAGCTTTATTCATAAACAAAAAAAAGCTAAGTAATCAATGGTGAGGATGATTGGCAGTATAGAAACAGACACTAGAAGCTGGCGCCAAGTCGACGCTATATGAAAATAGTGAGACAATGAAAACAGGAAACTTCTGTGGAAGAGACTGGCATTTATTTCGATGTTAGGTTATCGATTGTAAGAATAGGCGAAAAATACGGCCTCTGTTCCATAATAACTGTTACATGTGCATATCAGTTGCAGAACTAAATGCAACGACTATTATGGCACAGGCGTAGTAATTGCCACAAGCTTGGAAGATAAAAGTCTTATTTTCTATTCTTTTTTTTTTTTTTTTTTAGGATTATTCAAACGTTTTCAGGGTTTGGAAGAAAGTCTTTTAGTTGTGCAAATTTAGACGTCCTTATTCAATAATAAATTTATTTTTGTAGACTTTATGCTGAATTTCCTATTCCAACTAATTAGGCTTTGTTTCAAGATGTTTTTCATTAATAATCAAATCGTTTAAACTATTAACAAAATAAGTGATGTTTGGAGCAGAACAACTCATAGTTTAAAAGTGAGTCTTGTAGAATGTGTTACATTTGAAATAATTCCGTATTCAACCTCTATGCTGCATTGCATCTGAACTTTGGCATGCGTTGTCATGCATGCAATCCCTGGTCGACTTTCTTGCCCTAGGAAAAATGCCCCTTCTATTTCAATATCTTATTCAAACGCGTTAGTACCTTGCCGTATAACTGTATGGTAACAAATTATCTTGACTTTAGAATTTTGTAATAATCTCAGTAAACACACAAACATTTCTCCAAACATTTATTTTATCTCTAATTCGTCGTTTAAAAATCTTTTAATACATAGGTTTTTCATTGCTAGTAAGCTTTAGGAATTACTTTTTCTATTAAAGATGAGAAAGAATAAGGTTTATATTCTCTGACCTTGGCTACGCTGTTTATCAAAACACAACCACTTTCCTTCAATGGAATACTATAAAAACATTTCTGTTTGTATATCTCCTGACCTAAGAAACCTCTGTCTCAACACAATTTTGCTCGTCACCTGGCGTCCGCATTCTTTAACTTTTTATAACAATATTTATATTCTTGTGTTAGCCAGCTTGCATTTTTGCTGTTTCATAACATCTGCTCAACGTAAATACCCTTCTGCACAAAATTACACACGAGGACAGATACTATATAACATTATTTTAAATGCTGATTGAATGTCCGTCTTTGTCAATTCAAGTCGAACGCATTACAAATCATGTAAAGAACAATTCGTGTCTCGGCAGGAGGACAATTCTCCTGTTCATATTGATTTCGTCATAAGCAAAATATTAAAGTCTTAATCAAGCTCATCAGTATGGCAGGAAAGAAGGGAAGCAGTTTAATACGGTGAAGCAATTCGATTTATCGGAATGAAATCAAGTGCATGAGAAAATTTTCACTATCGCGTTTAGTAGAAAGCGTGCAAGGATGGATTATCCAAGTAATCGAAATTTCAAATAGTGCAAAAAATATAAACAATAAGCATTTTAAATAAAAATTAATTTTAACTTTTTCAAACCAGTTTTGTTGAGTTAGATCGCATTGGGTGGTGAGAAAAGTTTGTCACGTTTTCCAAAAAGTGGCATTTAAATACATGATTACGTTTAAGTAAAATTTATGAGATATATATATATATTCTGAAAGTGTCATTTTAGCGGGTCGTTCTTAACGATTAACATCCATGTTAATGCCTTTTCATTTATTGCTTTTTGTTACTGGGAAAGAAAAATCGATGTACAAACAACAAAAAAGATATGTCACGTTTTTGGAAATGGTTGCATTGCAGAAACTCGTTTTCGCAAGTGGTTCGCCAGATTCAGCGCGTAGGTTTTGTTATGGTAGACCACGAACAGTCGAGCTGACCGGCAGTCGTTAAAGATTACCAACTATGTTAAAATGCTGATTTATAATAATCCACTTCACGCGATATCACAGAGATAAGTCACATGTCTTATATGCGCATCTGCGGTCCATTTTTGAAAAGAACCCTCACAGTCAAAGGAAAGTTGACTGTTTACAACAATGTGGTGCGAAAAAGTACATGAAACACTGAGGTCAACACTGAGTAGCGACAATCTATTTCATATTTGAACGCGATCTTCAAGCCTGAAGATGCTCGTGGTTTTATTAATTTTGTATGTAAATCAAGAGATTATCGGACAATTTTCAGGGAGTTCTGTGCTTCATACAACATCAGAATATTCAGACGCAGCTCCATACAACATAGAAATATCTGCCGAGTCAAGCCAAACACAGAGCAGAAAACAAGAACTGTACGCGCCACATTCTTTGAAGTTGTGGTAAAGAATATAAAGGTGAAATTAACAATCTATTAAAAGTAAGGCAGGAGAACAGTAGAAAGTCGTAATTAGAAGCGAGACAATGAAATCAGGAATGTCTGATCATCTACGGAGAAAAAGGTAATCCTCAATCCCAGTGGATTAAAGTAAAAATGCTGGATTTTGTTATGCGTAGGTTTTGTTATGGTAGATCACGGACATTCCGGCTTACCGGCAGTCGTTAAAGATTACCAACTATGTTAAAATGCTGAATTATAATAATCCGCTTCACACGATATCGCAGAGACAATCCACATGTCTTATATGCGCATCTGCGGTCCATTTTTGAAAAGAACCCTCACAGTCGAAGAAAAGTTGACTGTTTACAACAATGTGGTGAGAAAAGATACATGAAACAAAGTTAGTCACAGAGAACTACTCCAAAAGCCGGTTAGAATCCAGAAAAGGCGATATTGTGTATCTGGTGAAATTGGAACGGCATTTTGTGCAAAAAGAGCTCCTTCTGCAAAATCAGAAGGCCGAATTCAATTTATATCAAAACTAGCAGTTTAGCCCGGTTTCACTCGGGTAGTCTAAGGAATAACAAGAATAAAAAACATATGATGAATTTACATAGCAAATACTTACACAACGTCCACCCTCGTCACTTTTATAGGTATAGATAGATAACCATGTAGAATGTCTCTATTGGATTAGGGTGGGAGGGTCAACATATATAGATATAGAAAATATAAAGTGGGTTGATCGATTCTATATTATAATCAATACATAAACTGATCCCTGAATTTGTGGGCTGATAATATGTATTTTTCTACCCCGAATTTTGGCTTTATGAAAAATTTCCAGGTGTCGTTAGCGTTCTAAAATTTTGATCTACATTTAAGCGCAAGTCCCGTCGAGCTAGACCGCAAAATGCAGACGCTAATCGGATCTGTCAAACAAACATATACTTACACAACGCCCCTCCTCGTCACTTGTATAAATATAGATTGCATTTTCTGTTAATAAAATCTACGAACATTATGATATTTAATAACTATGATAGTTAATATTTAATAATATTAATTAATTAATTAATTTAATAGTTAAATAATTTAATAATATTAATGATTTAATAATGATAGTTAATGATATTTAATAATTATAATAGTTAATGATATTTTTTGCATATTCAGATATTTTAATACGACAATTGGTCATATAAAAGATACGCATTCAAAAAAGAATCATGATAAGAACGCATCGTCTAACCGAACTTATTTCACCTTTACCGCAAGGCAATCCTCTTAACATATTGGTGGCCACTGTCTTAACCACATGACATATGCAAATAATTCGGTGTTGAAAGAAGACACAGAAAAGAATCTACAAAAACTCCTACAGAAGGTAGTAAAGGAAAGTGAGAAGAAAGGACTAAGCAACAATTGTAAAAAGATAGACTGTATATTCGACAGCAAAACGAACAGCCGACGATGCAAACTACGAATCGGGGACACCAAGAGTTAGGCAAGTACAAACATTTATATTTAATACTAGCAGTATAGCCCGGCGTTGCTCGGGTGTAATGAAAGCTTTAAAACTAATCCATGGTCCTGGAGCTGAGACTCAGCCTAAAGAATATTTGTGTGAAGTTTGGTGAGAATCGGATAAAAATTGTGGATTTGTATAAAGGACATACACACAGATAAACAGACACACACACAAACATCTTGCCTTTTATATATATATATATATATATATATATATATATATTATCGATTTTCTGCACGATTGTAAGAACTGCAACCTTGAAACTTCTGAATATCGTGTCTTTGTCTATGAGTGTATCAAATTTGATTAAAATAGGACCACTCCTTCTATAACCCGATTTTTTCGATTATCGATTTTCGAAATTTATCGGGGATACCTCGACATAAAACCTAGCTAAGAACACTCGCGGACGCTTATAGTACAACTGTGTAAATTTTCAAGAAAATCGGTTCAGCCGTTTCGGAGTCTATAGGTAACGGACACACACACACAGACAACGTTCCATTTATAAGTAAGTTTAGATTTTTCTCAATAGGCGAAAAATGCGACACAGAAATCTGAAAGAGCTTTGGGATGGCGAAAGATACCTTCCATAAGCTAAGCAAAGTATTATAAAACAAGAAAGTTCCATTAGATACAGCGAAAAAATAACAAATTTCTTGAGTAATACTAGTTCTTCCAAATCACAAATAAAGAGATTGAGGTCAGAAATGTGGTTCTCACGATGAATGATTACAATACCAGTGGAAAAACATGTGAACAACGACAAAGTTTTAGGGAAAATAGAAAACAAAAGAATAATTATACTTACAATCATAAAGAGACAGTTGAAATTTCTAGACAACATAATGAGGAAAGAGATCGTAAAAAATTTAACACTCGCAGAGACATATAGAAGGCAAAAGGAACAGAGGAAAACAGAGGAATAACCTACCGAATAAGATTGTGTAAATAATTAAACGAACAGGGATTAGGAGATATAGAAAAGGACAAACTTATCTAAGAGCTGCAAAGGACAGGAAATGGTAGAGAGCCATGACCGCCTCTGTCATGATGGGATACAGCACATAGCAGAAACATGTTATTTTGGTGAAGAAATACATAAAAAAAACTGATTTCTCAAGCAATATTTTATTGATGACTGCAGAGTACATCGGATATTCCTACTGTCTGCATAAGAGATTGTCTTCTTTAAAGAAATAGCCAGCCAACATGATTTAGAAGACAACAAGGAGCAAGTAAAGTAATGTGTTGGTAATATTGTAATATTATAGGAATCAGATATGACTCTGGATAGATTCAAACCCCAGAAACAATTATTTTAATGTCAATAAAGCACATCTATACACATAGCGATCGTATGACTCTTTCTCCAACAGCTAACTGTCACTTCTTTTTCACTCAAAATTATCGATTTCCGTTTACACTGCCTTCAAAATCAAAGATATTGTATTACTTTTATTTTATTAGAAACCTCAACTTCGTCTTCGCGTTCTTTTTGTCCATGCATATTCTCTTTTGAATTTAATTTAATTTAATTTCAAATGTTTGCTTTAAGTCAGTTTTTACAAAGCTATCTTTTTGTGACTTAAAGATAATTTATTTGAATTCAGATATAAATAATTGTCAACTCCACCCTAGGTCTCTTTAAATTTGATGATGGTGTCGTTAACTATTGTCATTTCTTCGAGGTGATGTATTTTAATAGTACTGATCACAGCCATGGCGTTTTCAGTTACAGAGTATACCAGGCAGTTATAAGCTAAAAACTATGTAAAACAATGTTTCTATACATTTTTTAAAGCTAACTATTGTTTACCTCACCAAGAAGTCTTTGAAGACATTAAATCTATGGGATAGCCATAACCATTTGCAATATTCATCCGATAGAAAGATTGTCCTTTGTTAAAAGAAACGTATATAAGAATAGTAAACATGATTTGAATTGTCTGGGGTGCAAGATTAAAAATATCTTGGATGCTATGAAACCTGCTGCAAATATTGTGGTATAGAAAACAGTAGAAAAGTTAAGACTATAGAATATTAAGGAGTCTGCATTAACAAATAAAATAATGCATTATTCAGACACATGGGGCATTAAATGTATCTTTCTATAGATTATATCTTTTCGATTTATTCCGAAATTTGTTTCTCTTAATTTGTTTGGATAATAAAAATTGATCTGCCACAAACAAGTCATTATCAATAGTTTTAATAATCATAGATATTTAAACTAAAATGAACACAATCCAAACTTCACATGAATCTAACTATGCCTGTATATTTTAAAAACTGACTTGTATAATAAATATTATATAGCGAGTATGCGAGTATGTGTCAAACTGAAACACATTCTTTTTACTCTCATTTTCCCACCTTGGCTGCCTGAAGCTGGAATTGGTAAATATTTCTACCACAAACTATAACTATTTTTCTGTCTCCAGATTTTTCGGTCAATTTTTTTATGGTATTACAGACTGACATTTTGAGACAAGTAGCACCGTCAGAATATTATTACTGCCCTTTCACAAGAATATTGATTCGCTTTTGGGAAATGCTTCGCTTGTCCTTCACACAACAAAGACAGACTAGAAACGAACACCTAAACAACAAATGTCTAATGCATGCACTTTTAAAATCTCCCATAAAATCAACGTTTATGAAGATATCGTAAGAGACGTGCAGTACGTGTTGCTCTTTCAGGGTGATCAGAAAATATATATCGATTTCAGTGATCGATCAAAATGTTTGCTTGGGGCTAATCAGTGAATGCGAATATTTCGTTCATCTTTTATTGCTTAGTACATAAGAAGAAAGGTGTCTTTTTTTTATATAAGAGCGAGTCGTTTGGGATTTGCTTGAATGAGCGGAGTAATAAAGAATTGTGCGTTGTTCGGTTCAATGTTCGTGCTCCATGAACAAAATCATTGCGTATATTTATTCCTTGTGACATTATTTCTTATTTTTTCAAATATTTGTTTATCCTTTATTTTCAAGATTTTTTCAAATGAGCTGAGTCTTTTAAAACTTACCCTTTTTAGCTACCATCTTTTTTTTGGGGGGTGCAATGTGTCACTGCCTCAGTTTTTACGAACAATAAGTATCTTTTGATGTGAAATACTAAGAAAGTGTCAAAATCAAAGCTAAGTAAATGACTACTTAATTGAATAATATATATATAACCATATATCCTCTTTTCGTTTCTTTTTTATTACTAGCAGTATAGCCCGGAGTTGCTCGGGTGTAATGAAAGCTTTAAAACTAATCCATGGTCCTGGAGCTGAGACTCAGCCTAAAGAATATTTGTGTGAAGTTTGGTGAGAATCGGATAAAGATTGTTGATTTGTATAAAGGACATACACACAGATAAACAGACACACACAAACATCTGGCCTTTTATATATATATATATATATATATATATATATATATATATATATATATATATATTATCGATTTTCTGCACTATTATAAGAACTGCAACCTTGAAACTTTTGAATATCGTTTCTTATGTCTTTGTCTATGAGTTTATCAAATTTGATTAAAATCGGACCACTCCTTCTATAACCCGATTTTTTCGATTATCGATTTTCGATATTTATCGGGGATACCTCGACACAAAACCTAGCTAAGAACACTCGCAGACGCTTATAGTACAACTGTGTAGATTTTCAAGAAAATCGGTTCAGCCGTTTCGGAGTCTATAGGTAACGGACACACACACAGACACACCCACACACACAGACAAAGTTCCATATATAAATAAGTTTAGATTTAGATAGATATACATGTTAGGCAAACCTTCAATGGATTCCATTATAAAAAGGATTTCTCCTGATACCTACTTTTGATTTGACCGCCTACTGCGTAGTAGTCCTCTTGTAAATCACTGTGGTAGATCATAAAATGTACTTACCACAAAAGTGTGTGTCTAAAGTCCGTAATAAATTCGGTAAGCGATCTGTTTAAATTTCTTTTTGGTTGTCATCTCGTCTATAAGGTCATTTTGAATGTCTGGAATCCAGTTGCGCAGATGTTACTAAACTTTGCAACCAATAGTCACCCTGAATCAGGTCTTCTTTTTAATTATTATACGACACCCCTATCACTTCTCAACGCACAAACTACACTCCCCTGGCACCCAGCTCTGTCTTTTCTATTCTACCTCTCAGTCGGTAGCTCAGCTAGCTTTGTTGACTAATACCGCCGATCTTACGGGTGATCCGGTTTTCTCTTCCCTTCTTCGAGTCGAGCCGGTGTGTCGTCTCGATAGAGTTTATTCGGGTTTCTCAAAATCTTTTGATATTGGGATTGACTGTATAGTCTAGTGTGAACTCTTCTATGCACGTGGTGGTGGTGTATCACAGACAAGTATGCGTAATTCCTGTCTGTGGCCGTCGTTAACTCTTTACGTCCGAGGGTAACTTCTGAAGCAAGCTGGAATAAGAACTCCCTCAGTAAAATACACAACACTGTTGATCACGCTAACAAAGACGTTTATTGAATATAAAGAAAAAACTGGTTGAATAAAATATCTCTTTCATCTACTGCAAGATCAAGTTCTCTACTGCAAGATGGCGATCTAGGAAACATTGCGAACGCTAAAGTAATAACAAGACACCCGACTCTTCCTCAGTTCATCAAAGGAAAAACCAGTGAATCGATTCTCACTCAATTATTTTGTCATCCGTTAGTCTGTGTTTTCGCTTCGCCCAGGAAATTTTCGACGTCCTTCTTACAACCAACCCCAGGTCACACCGAGTCGACTTCTCTCGACCTTCCTTCTTGGGCCCGATCTTCAACTGTCAATGTTTTCACTCTAGCTGCGAAAAATGTGACCGTAGCGAATCTTCCTTCTTAGATCAATTTTCCGTCTCTCCGTCGTTCTGAGGAGGGGGGCGTTTATACAAACTCCTCTTCCTCCATAATCTGAGATTGATATAGAAATAATTTCTCAACCCGATCAACTCAATTTTCAGAGACCTTGTTAAAAAAATACAACAGTTCCTTTGTTTGCTTCAGTATCTTCCTATGTATATTCGTGTAAAAATAATTGTTCTAGAGCAGTCAACAGAAATATATCTCAAACTTTAGGATTGACACGAACCAGATGCCTTGTCCCTTGTCTAGCATAATTTGCAAAATTGGGTCTAAGAAATTCGGATAACACATTTTAATCATATCTTTTTCTTTTAGACGGGAAGTTGATAGGTTTTGGTCCATTGGTTTTGCTCAGTTTTACTGAATTTTATCTAGTTAATTCTGGGTTCGATTCTCCTTGGAACTGTTCTTAAGATCATTTTATTATTTTGAAACATGAATTTGAAAATGTTTCGTTTTTAATCTTCTATATTTACATTGTTCGAACTGTTGTCCTCATTTTTATTGCCATATTCCGACGTTTCGGCCGTTGTATGCTCCGACCTGCTTCAGATGCTTGGAATTTCTAACCGAACCCTTTATTTTGATCACAAGGGTATATCATTCTTGTTCCATGTGTTATGCCACTTCCAGATGTCATATAGTTATCTCCCTTTAACTCAAATCTCTAAGTTATTTGTATTGAACTCACAACTTTTTGGGTCAAGTCACTTTTATCCATTGGGCCATATCTTCTTGAGGACATCAGTGTATGAATTTTTGTGACATATAAACTTAGTAACCATTTTTATAAAATGGTTACAAAAGGGACTTATAAATCTTAGCAACCATTTGTTTTTTTTTTTGTTTTGTTTTTTACCAGATATCGTATTGCAATCTTAGAAGCTAATGATTTTCTCTATCATTTCGTATTACTGATTCCCATATTGTATTCATTTCTATATTTGGCGGCCATAGGAGATTTTTGTGGCCTAGCATATGCGCTGATACCTGAGGTTTTTGGGAGTTCCCGTGATGTTCACTGTCTGTTATTTTAACTTCATCTCATAGGGGACGATGATCCCGTTTCTCCCTCCCTTTCTCAGAAGCATAAACAAATATTTACTTTTCTTCTGAACCATTCAACCTACTCACCTGAAAATTTTGATAATTATTATCCAATTATTAGTCCCTCTAAATCACTATCATGTAATTTCAAGGAATTAAACGTTTAAACGGGGTCAGTGCCCTGTTATACAATCACAAAGCATATTAAAGTGTATAAGTGAAACAACACACTTTTATCAGGTTACTCAGTCCACAGAAACAATACTAAGTATAATGTGTGACGGTTTTATTCAACATGACGCCTGTCTACTTTTTTCGTGTCGTACAAGATAATTTTCACCGGATTAATTCAATCTTTGAGAGAATTAGAATTCCTGCCAGGATTCGTCATTGGCGGCCACATTCTAAACAATATAAGATAGGCATATGACACAGTGCTGATAGCAGACACGATAAAGAAGCTACAAACCTCCTATATAAGGCAGCGAAGGAAAGTGAAAGAAAAGAACTAAGCATAAACTACCAAAAAAATGAGTACATGGTCATCAGCGAAAAGAGGAGTTCAAAATGCAAATTACATGCTGGGGATACTAAAATATTGCAGGTGCAAAAATTTAAATACCGTGGAGGTGTTCTAACAGAAGAAAGAAAGTGCAACATATGAAAAATAATGATGGGGACCTCAATAGAAAACTTACAGGCTGTTTTCAAAAGTAGGAGGGACACTGAGATAAGTACATGATATCCCAAAGGGGGTACTTTTAATTGATATCCCAAAGGGAGTACTTTTGACTGATATCCCAAAGGGAATACTTTTAATTGATATCCCAAAGGGATTACTTTTAATTGATATCCCAAATGGAGTATTATTGATTGATATCTCTAAGGGAGTAGTTTTAATTGATATCCCAAAGGGACTACTTTTAATTGATATCCCAAAGGGAGTACTTTTGATTGATATCCCTAAGGGAGTACTTTTAACTGATATCTCAAATGGAGTACTGATATCCCAAGTGGAGTACTTTAATTAATATATCAAATGGAGTACTTTTAACTGATATCCCAAAGACAGTACTTTTATTTGGACCAAGGCGCAAATAAATGTATAACTCTGTTGCAGTGAAATGGTGTGCAATTTTATTTTTTTTTTACATATCAAAACTTTCTCATCATTTACTTATTGGCTGCTGCAAGTGTGACTGCTTGCGCCAGATTAAGATAAACTTGGTAAATGTCTACGCAAAGACGCAATCCCAACACACACACACACACACACACACACATATATATATATATATATATATATATATATATATATATAATGGTGTCGCCCAAACAAGGCATTTTACTGCCACTGTTGAGCAAGGGGCTATATAGGAGGAAATTTATGAGAAAAAATGACAGGTTACGGTGGGTGTCAGAAAGAGGATAGGAGAAGGATGAGAATACTGATGAGAATGGAGTGGACGAAGAAAGGAGCACGAGAGAAAGAGAGAGAGGGGATGCAAGTTAGTGAGATAAAAGATGACTTTTGACTTTACATTTGAATTCTTAAAGATTGTAACTGTCTTGAAAACAAGTAAACGGTAGGGAATTCCACAGGCGAGAAGTGCGAGAGAAGAAGCTAGAAGGAAGATTGAAAATTCCCGGCTCGACCAATGGGTGTTTTGAACTGAGAGGTAAAAATGTGGAAAAGCATGGACGTTTAATAGCTCGTGGTTAAACCAAGTGTGATAGGTTGATTATTATTTCTGTGGTTTCTTTGGTGTTTGTTCTTTGAAATACTGATCTGTTGTTAGCTTCCTGTTAGCTTTGAAAATCGGCGCCTCGCGTATGGATTGTTTACTGGGTTCAAAAACTGACTACTGTCGCTTATGAGAAAAATGAAATTATCTGATTCAGCCAAATGAGGGCATGCCCAGCTGACTGGTGAGCAACGCTATAGTAGCACATTGTACTGGGGCACTCAATGGAAACAGAGCAGAAATAACGGAACAGTACTAATTAAAAATAAGAACCTGACGAAATATTCCTAGATAACGGTCTAGAACAGTCAACCCCTCGGCAGATTAAATAAAAGTTCGAAAGTTTTGGTTTAATTGTGTTTATGTCAGCTCCTGTATTGATTTTGAAATTTACTGTTGTCCTGCAATTTATTTTTGTTTCCTATCCCACGAATTTATCTTTCTTTCGTTATTAAACCCGTAAGGATCCCAAAACGCTTTGTCTCTTACCGTTTCGTTTCTTCTTAATTTCTGCACATTTTAAATTGTTGTTTTACAAGCGACGAAATGATTTAAATGTGTTACATTTTTTTTGATAGTTTCTTTTTGCTGGGCAAGTGTATTTTCCCTCATGCTACTTTGTTAAATCTTCTACATGTCAGGAAGTGTTTTTTTTTGTGGTCCTTACGTATTATCGGGAGGACCTTTGATTTTTACTTTTTCTTTTTTTTCCCCGCTTATAACACCAAGGAACTGGAAAAATCAGGCTTTCATCACCTCAACGTCAACCACAAGTACAACTTTGTGGATTCGAACACCGGGGCTCATACGCAGACAGTGGAACGCCTATGGGGATCGACAAAGTGGCGAAACAAGAAGCACTGTGGCACTGCACGTCACCATTTGGAGTCGTATTTGGCCGAATTCATGTGGCGGAAGCATGTTGCCTGTACTGATGTCTTTGAGTCACTTTTGGAAGCAATTGCGACGTTCTGGCCTCCGGAATTACAAATGTAATGTTATTTTATTGTTTTAACCGTTTCAATAAATAATTTACTTTAATTTTTGAGTCGTTTTTTTAAAGGTCCTCCCGATAATACGTAAGCACCTTTTTTGTTTTGTTTTGATTTGTTTTGTTTTGTTTTTTCTTTTTTCTTTTTTCTTTTTTTCTTGTTTTTTTTTTTTTGTTTTTTGTTTTTTGTTTTTTTTTCTTTTTCAGCTTATTTGGTTTTGGTCCTGGGAATTTCATTGGTTTTGACTTTGATTTTACTTTTTGATTTCAGCCGAACTTCTATTTCTGCCTTTATTTACTCGAAGTTACTTGAACTTAGCTTTTAGCTGGTTCCAAGGGTTTTTCTAGTTTTTGGTCTGGAGTTAGTTGCAGTCTCTGGGACAATTTTCTGCTAAGAACTAACTTATCTATGTTTTCTTTTTTTCTTTCTTTCTTTCTTTCTTTCTTTCTTTCTTTCTTTTTTTTCTTTTGTACAGCTGCTTCGTGCTGGCTTAATATCCTACTCCTGACACCATGTTTCATCTTATTCCTAAAATGCGTATATAAAATATATTCTCGGACCATTGTCGATACTAGGGACACGTGGAGACGTTGGCAGTATGTGTATCTTGTATAACTCAATTCAACTGTACAAAAACAAACCCTACGATAAGCCGTTCCGGAATGATTTGCAAACCGGTAGTATACAACAACAATAACAATAAGAATCAGTAGCAGTTGAGCTAAACTGATCCAACAGTGTGGTTGACTAATACTCCGGCCAGTTGGTGAGTTAGACATTAGCAGTAGATACCGTCACAACCCCCCCCACCAAAAAAAATTGAATACGCATTCTGAATAATTTAAATGTCTTCTTTATAATTAGGTCCTGGGCATGACGGTAAACTGCATCCGGCAGCAAGGCCTCTGGTTGGGAGTTTGTGTTGGAGCATAGAACCACCTCTTAATTGCAGTTGTTCTCAGGTCTACCCTGACCCGGAGTGGTAGCACCTGTTAGGGTTCCAGGTATGTGCAAATATTTACCCCCCCCTAAACTTGGGTCAAAACACTATGAAAGTATAAAAATTGAAAGAAAAATATTACCAACAATACATTTTTGAAGAAAAAATTATAACCTTAAAACATTTTTGAAGGAAAAAAATTATTCTCAGCAAAACATTTTTGGATACAAAGCTAGAAGACATTTTCAGTTTTTTCTAAAATAAAAAAGAATAAAACTAAATATTTTAATTAAAATCTGACTAAATCAAAACCACACCTTTTTAGCATTAAATAACCCACAGAGGCTGATATGCCGTTAAACAACACTCAAACTCAAACTCTTTGTAATTAAAATTTAATTTAATTTTTATGATATAGTCTATAACAAATAAGTATGAAAAGAAAAATAAATTACCGTATGAAAATAAAGTTTTAAGGTCATTTGAAAACATTCTATCGGTACATGTTGTGCGCGAATATATATAAATTGGTTTTATTCACAAAGCGAATAATTTACAAAATAAACATCTGAAGAAAAGGTCAAAGTGCCACAAAAGTCTCTATATAAAACACTTGAATATGTGTGTGTGTGTGTGTGTGTGTGTGTGTGTGTGCGCGCGCTTATATCTAAAATTTTCACAAGGATCTTGCTATCTAAAATAAAATATAAACTTTGGTACTTATCTCTTGTTGATTTGCACGTGTCATAATATGTACGTCCTTCTAGTTTGACTGTCTAGGAACAAAGAAGATTGACTTTTCCGCCAAACGATATCTCGTGCTGGTCTCGTCAAATCCCATGATTGTTTCCTATTCTTGTGAATATCTTTTTTTAGTTTTTAAAGGGTTAGTCAAAGTGAGATAACTTTTTGTCTCTCGCAATAAACCTCCCTGCCTAGTACCTACTTTAGTATGACTGAGTTTATCATTCCCGTTTATGTATTCTTTATCCATTATTATTTTGTCGCGATGAGGTTGATTGCTCATTAGTGTTAGTTTCAATGTGTAGTTTTAACCTATCTATTGATACCGTTGATTGTATCTCATTGTTCGTTTTAATCATACAAAACTTTATCAGTTCTATTAGGAAGGGACCGCTGTAAGGTGCTTCCAAAGGTTTTCGAACTCTGTCGACACTTAACTATACGCTTTTACATGTCTTAAGTTTGTTCGGAATGCATTGACATGTTTTTTTTGTTTTGTTGTGTGTGTGTGTGTGTGTGTGTGTGTGTGTGTGTGTGTGTGTGTGTGTGTGTGTGTGTGTGTGTGTGTGTTTTATTTTTTACAAAGGGCTTACGGCCATATCACGTTGAATACACTGGTTCTCGCTCGATCACCGAAGTTAAGCAACTTTGAGCCTGGTCAGTACTTAGATGAGTGACCGCTTGGGAAGACCAGGTGCTGTAAGCGTTTAGTGACGGATGTGCGTTGTGGTGCAGTGGATATCGGCTCGGAAAAAGAAATCGGTGAGCCGAGTTTGAATTCCAGTTGAATACCCTGCATTCACTTAAGCACTGGTACCCTTGGGAAAGTTATGTATCCGTCCCTTCCCTCCGGTTACTTGGGGGCCCTGCCCTTAAAAACAAATCTCAATGAATCTTGATACTCGAAAAAAAAAGTATTACTAGACACAAAAACTTATATAAAAAAACAACAATAAATTGTTGAAAGAAAAAGGTATTACCAGCAATAAATAAATAAAATTTAGTTGGCAATAAATGACCCGCCGAGGTTCATATGCCATAGAATAAAACAACCAAATTTTTACAGAGCTATAATCTTTTTCTGTTGGCTGTAAGAAGTGTAAGATACGTTGCAATTCCTTAGCAAACTTCTGATTATTTATGTCATCGTTAGTATCGTGAACTAGTATCTGAGAAATCATTATTTGTCTGTAACTGCAAAGAATATTGAAGTATTAGAAGAATTAAGTGTGGTACGTATACCCATGACTATTATTGGAAGGGCGTCCAGCCATGACTCATTTCTAGCCATTATTGCCGTCTCAATTGTTCTTTGAGCACGTTCGACCATTTCGTTAGTTTGCGGATGGTAACTAGTTGTGCGCAATCTATAGCAGCCGATTATTGAGGCTATTTATGAAAATAATTCACTCTCAAACTGGGTACCACGATCAGTTATTACATGAAGAACACCCCATCGTGTACTCCACGCATGAACAAATGCATTCGCAACAGATCGAGCTGTGATATCTGGTAGTGGTTCAGCTTCTATCTAATAATGTGATCAATACAATTTAATACGTAGCTCTAAGAAGCGTTTCATAACGTCTTCTAGTCACAGAAAAAGGACAGCTTAAATCTAAGTGTGCCATATTAAAGCGAATAGTAAACAATTCAATAGGGTGAACAGCAGATTTACTATGTCTCTAAATTTTGCTTTTCTGTCGAGCTCATTACATATGTCTTTCGTTGTTTTGTCTATAAAAGACAAAAAAAAATCTTGTTTTGATAATTTTACACGACATTTTATTTCCAGGGTATGATATTGTGTGAAAACTATCTAAAATAGATTTTTGTAATCACCAGGTATATATGATCTGGGAATACCAGTTGTATTATCATAATATATGAAACTATTATTGCTAGTAATAAAATTGAATTTTTTTTAAGTCAGGATATTTTTTAACTCAGGGTCCTTAAGTTGTGCAACAGCTATAGTAAATGCTCGGGTAGATCTTGACAAGCAATCCGCTATAACGTCTTGCTCACCATTTATGTGGCCTACGTCTGCGATATATTCTGTCCAAATTAATAATTAACACTGCTGTCTAATTAGCAGAATTTAAGCTACGGAATGCGTCACATAAAGGCTTATGTTCAGTTAAAAGAAAAACCTATTTAACTTCAATAATGTGCTTGAAATGTAAGGGAGCTGAATAGACAGCGAAAAGTTCCTTATCAAAAGTTGAAAACCTCGTTTGAGTTTGCGTCAACTTCTTCGTGAAGAAACCGATTAGAATCAGTGTTCCTTCTACTACTTGATGAAGGGCTGCACCAATAGCATAATTACTGCTATCAGTAATTTACTTATATTTAGTACATTCAGACTGTTGGTGAGCTAGGGATGGCAATCCACTAACTTCACTTTTAATATTGTTAAATGGTTGCAATTCTAAGTCATTTTTTGTAAACATAGTATTACTGTATATGCGTATTTTCTCTGTTAATGGCATGAATATGTCCGCGAAATTAGGGATTAATTTTCTATAAAGATTTACCATGCCTAAGAAACGACGAAGATTCTTAGTGTCTTTAGAGGTCAGGAAAATTATGTAATGCGCTAACATTATTTTGTGTCGGTCTAATACCATCCGAGCTAATATTATATCCTAAAAATCGAAGTCAAAAGGTGACTTCTCTACTGAAATTTTAAAATTCTTTTCGTATAAAATTTTTACAACAGTTTCAATGTATTTTACGTGTGATGAAGAATTATCGCTATATCGTCAACTTATGTAAATACACAACCGACATGCTGAAAAATCTTGTCTATGAATCTTTGGAAGGTGGATGTTGTATTTTTTAATCCAAACGGCATGTATTTATATTCATGTAAACCGAAAGGAGAAATAAGTACTGTTTTTTATATCATCTGAGTGCATTTTAATTTGATGGTATGCTGATACCGGGTCAATTTTGCTGAGTCTCGTTTTGTTGGTTAGTTGATCAGCGATTGAATTAATGTTCAAGATAGGGTATTTATCACATTTTCTGATGCTGTTTAATGCGTAATAATCACTACAGCATTCGAAGCCCCCATCAGGTTTTCTAACTACGAGTAAGACCATTCACTGTCAAAAGGTGTAATAATATCATTTTTCTATAGTTTAGAAAATTCCTTTTTCACTGTCAGGGTTTTCTCTTCTGACAGCCGTCTGGCCTTAGCATGGCTGTCTGTATCAGTTCTGTGATATACTCCTGCATACGTGCTAGCTGGGTTGGTATGTGAGGATACAATGTTGAGATACTTTTTTAAAATTCTGGCTTATTATTATTTATGATCAGGTTGATAGTCATTAAATATTTTCAGTTTCTTTGAACACTCTGTTATGGGGTCGACGATTGTTTTCTGACGGTAATCTATTAGTAATCCGAAATCGAATCTTAGTATGGTGGGTATTGGATGTCCACTACTACAAACGTCCAAAGAAAAGATCGACGAAGAGTTGATAAGTTTATTTCGGCTTTAAGCTGCCCGTAGCAACGTATTTCAAACCTAGTAGACGTCGACAAAATGACTGGTGTTGGATCCGTAGCTAAATCCTTTATGAGTCCATGTGGAATGATAGATAGGCTGGCACCGGTATCTATGGTAAATGAAATTTGTTTTGTCTCCAATATTGCTGGTATCTGTAATAATGTCGGACTTGCGGGGAGGAGTCTCCTGCCAATCGGTTTCTTGTTTCAATTCGAGCTGGCGAAGATGAACGCGAATTTGGCTGTTGTATGAAATCTTTTAACGTTCGGCCAGTGTTTACAGGTGAACATTAGTTTGTCAAGCATCTCTGGTTTCGTTTGGTCGTGTGAATCTATTAGGATTTGTTTCAGTTCGTCATATTTGTGCATAAACAAAATACTGCCGGGAATTTTAGCCACTATTTCCGCCAGTAGCAATGCAATGACCTTGTAAGATTTTATAGTTTGGCATGTTATATTTCTTAAATAAAATTAGGACTCAACGAATGTAAGCCAATGATAATGTTAGTTTCCATTAATTTCGGTATTTTTATGGTTATACGTTGGACAGATGTCTCGTGGTGCTCTACTTTCAGTCTCTTTTTTTTGTATATATATATATATATATATATATATATATATATATATATATATATTATGTGTGATGGCTATTAAAGTATGTTTCTTTTTTGTTAGTTCATCAGGGTCACCAATATATGTTGTGCCCGAATATATGTATTATTGACTTTATTCACAAAATGAATAATTGACAACATAAACATCTGAAGAACAGTTCAATGAGCCACAAAATTAACTATCAAAGCACTTGAAAATATATATATCTGAAATGTTTACAAGGAACTTGTTATTTAAAACAAAATATAATGTTTGGTACTTATCTTTTGGTGATTTACATGAACCGGAATATGTACGTCTTTCTAGTTTGACTATTCAGGAATAAAGAGGAAGATTGACTTTTCCACCTAACGATATCTCGTGCACGTCTCGTCAAATGACGTGACTGTTTCCTATTCTCGTAAATATCTATTTTTAGTTTTTATTAAAGGATTAGTCAATGGGATATAACTTTTTGTCTCTCGCAAAATACACATCGAACAATATAAACAAAAAGTGTAAATAAATTTAAAAGTTTCTTTAAAATCCTGTATGTGTTGTAGAGATGTATTTCAAAGTCAGTTAATAAATTTAAGTATTACCTCGCTGAATTTTGTGAAAGTAACGATTACTTTTTGCATAAACATATTGAAAATTATTTAACCATGATAGACTATAATGTTATAGATCAAGGAATTTGGTTTTCTACTATAATTCCTGGCTTCAAAAACATGCAATACATTTAAAGATAAAGAAATATTAAGTTCTAGGCGCAGTAATGAAGAATTGGAATTTATGTTTGAAATATACTATCTTTAACCTTATATAACTGTTTAAGAATATATTTTATTATTCTATACACATTTATGAAAGTTAAAATGAATAATTTTATATTTGTACTATATCAGAGGCATATAAAGTAATTAATTAAAATATGTTGCTTAATTTTTTGCTAAATTTATTGTATTTATTTTTTTAAATATTTCCTTAGGTGTTTCATATCACAAAATATTTATTAGCACTATTTTTTTTAATTTAAGAGTTATTGAATTATTATATATCGTATTACTCTTCCCAATAGTCAGTCAAAGGAGGTAATTCCGAATTATTTCCTTTTTGAACTTCCGTATAAAAATCATCCAAATTGTTGCAAAAAAACAAAAAATTTAAACAAAAATTTAATTTTGCTTGTTTTTGAAACGACTTATTGTAGCATTTTTTGTACAGTTGAATAAATTGAGTTATACACAAACAACGTATTGCTGACTTCTCCATGTGTCACTAGTCGCCAATAACTAACTGTCGTCCGTCCCAAAAATATAATTTTATACACGGAATAAGATGAAACATGGTGCCACGAATAGGATATTAAGCTAGCACAAAGCAGTTGTACAAAAATAAAACTGCCCCAAAAGTCTGCCACAACTGCTGTCAACTACATCAACACCAGACTTTTGATTTCACCAACGTCACTGGATGGCAAAAATGGCGCCAACGGTTTGAAGGCTTTCCTGTCGCATCCAGACTATGTGGCGAAGTTTTCAGAAAAGAAATCATTAAATGCTTCGAAGAATAAAAATAAAGGTTATTCTTTTTTTTAAAAATCACATACGTACATTAGGAAGTCAATGAATTCACGCTTTTGGAGACTGGCATGTTTCTATTTCACAAGGTTGACGATTTACGTAAATAGTAATTAAAATAATCTGCAATTAATATATATATATTAAACTCAGAGCAGGCTTTCCGATTCAAACTAAAGTCTACTCTAGGCTTCTAACGTCTCTGCCTAAAACTCTGAACATTTATTGACTATCTAGTTACTATTTTTTCCTTGCTATGAGTAGATAGGTTTGCCTATTGTTTGCTTCAGAAACATCTCCGGTCTTTTGAACAGAAATAGAGGTTAATACACTTGTTTCCAGTTTAGAATTGGGCAGCCGGTTCCTTCTAAAGTTTACTTCAACTTCATTCTTCGTCTCCCCCTAAACCTCTGAATGGCTATTTACTGTTTATTTACTTTTTTCGAGATTGGGTTTCCGGTTTCTTTTAAAGTATTTTCTTTTCATGCACTTCCGGTGGGTCCTAGTGTCTTGGTGGCGTTGTCATCTTGATTAATTAGTGCCTCCTGCTCTGTAATCCACTATCTCGAGTGGCTCTTGAAGCTTGTGAACATCATCGCAAAAAAATACTATGCATTTCTATCGTAAACCACTGCTATATCTGATGTGTCACTTTATAAATGTAACCGTCACAATAAATGAAAGATTGACAGATACGTAATCATGAAATTAACTTACAATTATAGATGTTTACCAGAGATATCACGGATTACATCGCTAATTATAAATAAATAAATAAATAAATGGCAAATTCTGCTTGTGCGTCCGTGTATTTAAAACACCTCTAACTTAGGTTACACTTACTCTACATGAACATGATTGGGTTTTGTGTCTGGATGAGTAGGGAACAATTAAAATACAAATTTTAAAGTGACTGGGCAAATAATTATATATTTATATTGCGTTAAAGTAACACAAAAACTTTGTGAATTTAAATTTTTTCTTTTAAATTCAGTTTAAAATATCTCCAAAACTTTGTGAATTGGGGAAATCAGTTTTACTTCTACAAAATTTCAAGGAATTAGCGTTAAAGTGAGAGGTTTTGAAACTTGAAGTTTTGAAGTTCCGCCAATTTTGTGACTTAATTTTCGACCTGAATTGAAATTCGGCCAAAATTAGTCTTTCGTTCAGAATCGGTCTTTTGACTAGAATCTGACTTTTGTCCTGTATCAGAGGTAAAGTGAAGTTTTAAAGTTAGATGGAATGAATTCAATGAATCTCTAAATATATAGCAGTATTCATACCAGATTCGACAGCAATATTCAAAGCATGAACGCATGCTGGACTATGTAAGATAATTTTTTGTGTTTGTGTTTGAGTTTTGTTTAACGGCATATCAACCTCTGTGGGTTATTTAATGCCAAAAAGGTGGGGGTTAAGGTATTTTTTCTAAATGTTCGGTTATAATGAGAAGGTTGATTTAGTCAGATTTTAATGAAAATTTATTTTTATTGATTTTTATTTTACAAAAGTGAAAATGTCTTCTTGTTTCGTATTCAAAAATGTTTTGCTGGAATCTTTTTCTTCAAAAATGTTTCATGGTAATAACCTTTTCTTCAAAAATGTATATAAAAAAATTAAAATGTATTACTATTTTCAATAAAAGTCTATTGTTGTGTATGTATTTCTATAAAAGTATATTTTTATACTTTCATAGTGTTTTGACACCAGTTTGGGGAGGGTTAACTATTTGCCCATAGCTGGGACCCTAACAGGTGCTGCCACTCCGGGTCAGGGTGGACCTGGGAACAACAGCAATTAAGAGGTGATTCCATTCTCCTCACAATCAAAGACCTGATGCAGTTTGCCGTCATGCCCAGGACCATCAAAGATTGATTCTGGCAAGAAAAATAGTCTAATTAACCAAGTTTCCTAGCTGCAGACTTGGCAATTGACTTAATTCTCTTTCCATCTCAGATACAAAAAAAAACATTTGTGCGAGATGGTGTGCAATTCGTCACTCACCTGGAGGTTAGCATCATCCATCAGCTTTTCTCAAACGATTAAAAGAGAACTGTTTCATTTTGGAGGCGTTAAAATTAATAAAATACTATTTACTCCATTTAACAACAGATTGAATATCAGTTTTGTTTTAAATTAGCAGCCAATTTGTTATTATGGAACTGATCTGATCTGATTTACTATTAGGACAGCGAGTGGAGGTAGTTGTGTCCTCAGCATAAATACCGAGATGATATCGGCTTGAGAGGAAGTGTCGTTTGTCCACTTTTACCAATGGCCAGGGAGTTAAGAAAAGTGTAACTCGATATCAAGAAATGCGTCGATTTTGGGAGGTGACAAGTACATTGCAGCAAGTGCCAAAAGGTGAGGGCTGTCGATTATTAAGGGTTACCCATTTAATCTTTGCTTGCAACGCCTGAGTGTTTCCTTGTTTCTGAATGAGCCACTATGAAAATTCTTCATTGTCTATTGGCGACTTGCAAGTAAACGTCAGAAGATCCCTGGAGATCCATATCAAGAAAAGTGAGTTTCTGGAACGAACAACACAGAGTGCGTTCTGAAATATATTGCAGCAATTAGGCACTCTTGCTGTTGGCAGGGACTCCTGGTGCACAATGACGCGAAAATTGCATTTATTCGTGTTTCTTGTGATATTCTATGAAATAAAAAGCAAAGCAAACCTTTTAATGACTCCCAAAGATGGTGGCCTCACTTCTTTATAGTGATATGTAAATGTACTCATAAATAGAAGGGAAGAATGCCAAAAAAGCCGATCAAAACAGAGCAACATAAAAATGACATGCAATTTCTTTCAACGGAATATGAACAGAGAACTGAAAGTTGACTGACTTTTATAAGTAAAAGCAGTCGTGAAATGAAAGAAAAAGTTATTACGAAAAGGAATGAACAATAGAAATAAAAAATGTAAAAACATTTGAAAACATAAGAATGAACACAAGTTATTAAAAAATGAAAGAAAATGAGGACTGATGAAATAAAGAAAGTACAATCATTAAAAAGAAAGAAATATGAATTGAAAACTAGACAAATGAAAAAAATCATGCCATGTGAATGATGAAAGTTAGTAAAATAAGACCTGTAAGCGTAAATAAATATCCATCAAGACCCCATCGTCGCACGATAGATAGATAGATAGATAGATAGATAGATAGATAGATAGATAGATAGTGTAACAAAAATACATTTCCCACAGTTTCTCACAACAAAACAAGGACAAAAATCCATATACACATATGTCCACAAATTCTTCGTTTTTGAGTCCTTAAGTTTAAAAAAAGGCTACGGTAGATGGCGCTGTGTTGCCATTTAGACTAGGTTACATTTGTCATTCGTGGCTAGCCTGTCTTCAACGTTTAACGTATTTAATAGACCGTAAACTGAAAAGTGTTCGTTTAACAATGGTAAGATATCGTGAGCAAATGTGATTTTTACATGTGGCCGGTAATGGACCTGGGGCTGCACGGCTGTATCAGATAGCGTTTCCAGACCGAAAGCAGCTGAGTCATCTAAACTTTGCTGCTGATTATCATTACGTTGCTGAGAAAAGATCCGTGGCACCACAAACTATGGATCGAGGAAGACCGACATCCACTCGTACGCCCGACCACGGAAAACACATTCTACAGGCCATCTGTAACGATCCTGGTATCACCACACACCAAGTGGCCCTAGCATCTTGCACATCTCATAGTACCGCTTGGACGGTACTTCAAGAGCAGCTCCTGTATCCGCATCATTTGCAGCGTGTGCTGGGTCTTCTGCCATCTGATCACTCACAACAGAACTTTTGTCGATGGTTTATTGCATAAACTACCGATCGGTTGTTTGTCGCTTCAGTCTTATTTACGACTGGGGAATAAATAGAATAACAAATTTACACAACCAACATTTGTGAACGGATCGAAACCCTCATGGCATAATAGAGGCTAGACACCAGCATCAGTTTATGATTAATGTGCTGGCTAGATTTGTAGGTGACTGTCTGGAAAAACCATTTGTCTTCCCAGTACGTCTTGCAGTCTATTTCGAACAGACTTCCAGACCTGCTAGAGCATGTACCCCTGCTAAAACGAAGACATATGGTTCATGCATTATGGGACTCCAGCACATTTTAGTCACATTGTTCGCGATGCAACGGTTCTACGGCCCGCACTTTGGATTTTTATTTGTGGTGTTACCTAAAACAATTGGTTTATGCAGCAGGTATTAATAATGCAGAAAGGCTTCATTAATGTATCATCGGGGCCTTCGAAACCATTCGACATTTTGTGGGAGTATTTGAAAGGATCCTACGGATGCATGCATGTGCAGAAGCAAGCAGAGGACATTTTGAATATTTATGAGTTGCTGAACTGAGGTACAACCATGGCCTTTTGAACATATGTTAATATTGACATTCTACCTTGTTCTGGTGTGAGGAAGTCGCCACCGAAGTTTGTAAAAGTATTTTGGGGTTATATCTTCTAATGGACATTTAAGAGCGTCTACCGTGAATTTTAAACTTTACTCAAAAACGAGAGTTTTGCGGACATGTGTTTATGTGGACATTTGTGCTTGTTTTGGCGTGAGGAAACCGTCCCTAAAGGTGGTAAAAGCATTTTTATAGAGCCTATATATATATATATAAACTTATTTATAAATGGAACTTTGTCTGAGTGTGTGTATGTGTGTGTCCGTTACCTATAGACTCCGAAACGGCTAAACCGGTTTTCTTGAAAATTTACGCAGTTGTACTATAAGCGTCTGCAAGTGTTCTTAACTAGGTTTTGTGTCGAGGTACCGCGATAAATATCGGAAATCGATAATCGAAAAAATCGGGTTATAGAGGGAGTGGTCCGATTTTAATCAAATTTGATACACTCCTAGACAAAGACATAAGAAACGATATTCAGAAGTTTCAAGGTTGCAGTTCTTTCAATAGTGCAGAAAGTCGATAATATATATATATATATATATATATATATATATATAAGGCAAGATGTTTGTGTGTGTGTCTGTTTATCTGCCTGTTTGTTTGTATATTTTTCAGCCCTTTTATTTCAGTTTTTGCTTCGGGTTTGGCTCTAAGTAGGTATAATTGTAGTTCTTAGTCTCAGCCATGATACCATTTACTCAGAGGACTTATTTAGCCTTCAAAATTCAGTTTACGACGAAAAAAATTATTTGATCTAGACACCTGGAAATCAAAATTTGACTTACATCCATTCATTTTTCTTTCAGTCTACGTTTTCGCTTTAACTGGAAACATCTATTACTTTTTAGTCTTTCATGCCAACGTCCAAAGAGTCTGAGCTCCAGGACCATGGATTAGTTTTAAAGCTTTCATTACACCCGAGCAACGCCGTATATATATATATATATATATATATATATATATATATGTGTGTGTGTGTGTGTGTGTGTGTGTGTGTGTTTTAACAACTCAGTAATCTGAAAAATGTAAGTATCCAAATATTTTATTGAATTTTAGATACTGTGGCTTTATAGAAGACGCTTTTTGAGGAAATGTCAGAAAGGTATCAATATTTTAAATTCACTTTCGTTACTGCACTTATTTTATGATAATTTCGGGAATAAAAATAAATGTCGTGATAAAATATCACTTAACTAATACAAATTAATACAGAATTTTAAAATGTTATAAATTATTCTAATTAACTTTTTTTTTACAATGAAAACAATTTTTGTAAAATTTCATTATTCATCGAAATTTTTATTAACGCATTAGTAACCATAATATATTTTATTTGTGAAAACAATTAGAATCTTTTCTAATTAACATAGTTCTATAGCATTTTTATATTCTGATCCATAGCAGATTTTCTGTATCCGGTTCACAAGTGGAACCATTACATTTAATCAATAGCTAAATCCCACTGCTAGGAAGGTTGAGTCACTGTGTTGGGCCAGGAAGTGTTTTTCCACCTGAATCCATCCTGCACATATACATATCAACCATCCGACTGTGCATAGAATACTGTTGTCATATTTGGTCAGATGCCTCTGCTGTTCATCTCAGGGTTTTTGACAGGCTCCAAAGGAGAATCTGTAATGTGATCAGTCCAGACCTGGCAACTCGACTCCAGCCATTTTCTTACCGGCAGGATATGGCTTCTCTCTGTCTCTTCTACAAATATTTTCATGGCTTCTGTTTCAACGAACTAAGGTCACTAGTGCCCCTTCCACAAGAATTTACTCGAGCAACCAGACTGGCAACAAGGTCCCACCTTTTTACACTTAAATCTACCAAATGCAGCCGACAATTTTACTCCAGCAGTTTCTTTCCTTGCACTTCCCGCCTGTGGATCTCCCTTCCGTATACTTGCTTTCCTGACAGCTACAATCTCCAGGAATTTAAATGCAATGTCAATTTCTATCTCTTATCCACTTGACGCCAGTCTTTCCCTCGTCCTTTCTCCATCACCCCGTGTATCTTGTTCTTTCCCCTTCTCACTTTACCTTCGCAACTGTCATCACACCTGTATTCCTATCTTTCTCTTACCCTTTCTCTGGTACCCATTGTAACTGGTTCGTCTTTCTCTTCACTCTCCTCCTGCCTAAACTTTACTCTCTTATGTACCCCCTGCGCATCAGTGGCGGTACCGCCTTGCTTGGGGTGAAACGATTAAAAAAACTGGGGTTACTGTTTGACGAAAATAATTGTTGATTTAAATTCTCCGAGAACTTGTTCTGATAACTAATACAAATATTTAAAAAGAATTTTCGAATTTAATAAAACTGAATAAGTGCGTTAACAGATTTTTTCCACAAAGTCTCTCAAATAAAAAACATTAATTTCTGAAAAAGTTCTGATAATCTCATTAAAATTCAACAACTGTACGATTCTTGCAAGGATTGCTAAATCAACGTATTTTGACTTTCACAAAGACGCTCAAATTTCTCCTAGAATTTGATGATCTCGTGTTTACATCAGAAAAATAAAATTTTTAACCAAAACTTGCAAGGTTCTAAAAAATACATAGAAAATTCTTCCAGCATCATCAAAACAAAACGGTTTCGACGATAGAAGTTTACTTTCATTATGTTTTGTGCATTTGTCTTCATCATGTATCATTAAGTTTATAATAAAAAAAACATAGTTTACAGCAACACCAGAGCCGTTGTGTTTCGGTACTTGTCTTATTAGCACGTCGCCAGGCAGTGAAATATTCTTTTTCTGTTACGAGTCATTATATATAGAAACTGAAAAACAGCACATATCCAGACAAATAGGGAGAATTTTCGGAGGGTTTCTCTCAATGAACTATAGAAAGCCAGGTCATGATGGAGAGAAGAAATTTGATTGTAAGTGTACGGTGAGTAGAGATTTAAAATGATTTGAGAATCTAATTGTTATTGTCATCAAACATATACCGTTCTCTATTGAAAACAGAATTAGCAACAACTTCTTTAATGAATATATCTTTTATAAACATAGCAAATTCTATGACGTCGCCCTCAAAAACAGCGGCTTTTGTCGGTAAAAATTATGTTGTTTTTTAAGTTCATATATATATATATATATATATATATATATATATATATATATATATATATATATATAGCGTACAATATTTGGTATTTAAGTTAGGTAAATTCCGATAGAGATGAACTCAAAAGAACTCAATGTTAAATTCATTTATATAATTTAACAGAGTAATAAAATCTAGAAAGAATTTTAGGTATTCTACAATTTCATGTCTATATATATATATATAATGATTCCTAACAGAAAAAATATTTCACTGCCTGACGAGGTGCTAATAAGATAGTACCGAAACACAACGGCTTTTGTGTTGAAGTAAACTATGTTTTTGATTATAATCTTATAATAAAAATATTACCATATATGATGCTCTAAGTATCGAGCACTCTTAATAAATAAATCACTACAAACAGAGGATTGCTAAACCATTAGTTTGTACGATTTCTAATATATATATATATATATATATATATATATATATATATATATATATATATATAATTGTTGGCATGAAGCAGTCGAAAGAGAAGATAAAATATAAATATAAATAATCGACATATACACAAAAATAGAATGGAACAGAAAGACTTTATAGGTGTTATGGGAAATGCTTAATTTCCCCAACACTATATTTTTTAGGCACACAAATGAATGACGAAACTTCCTTTTAAAACAACAACAAAGAATGGTTTATTACATAGTAAACGTACAAGATTGGTAGTATGTAAGTGTCCATGGTGAAGATAGCAGCAGCTAGTATGTAAGTGTCCATGGTGAAGCTAGCAGCAGATAGTATGTAGGTGTCCATGGTGAAGCTAGCAGCAGCGTCTTCCGCGAAAGCATTCCATGGGGAATCAGTGGCAGCGATGTGCGAGAGACGTCCGTTACTGCCGCGGGCTCATGGCTCTCTGCTTTCCTCCGTTCTACAAACAGGACTAGGAAAAATAGTTCTAGAGAGGAATCAATGCGCTCCGCCCGTTGATTGGTCAGTGAGTGACCGAATCTCCGGTCGGGGGCACTGATTCGCGAAAGGAAATAGATCTGTGGCTGCTACAACTTTTTTTCTGTTCAATGAGGTAAACAGAAAAAAGACCTAAGCCGATATTTTTATTATTATTCGGCTTATGGTCTCAGTTTGAAGTTGATCAGCTGTTGTGCGTTGATGAACAAACGAGAAAGTGAAATAAAACAAGATTTAGTTTCTTATTCTACAAGAATATAAGTCCCTGTAAGAAACAAAAAAATGAAGCAAAAGTAGCCACTTTCTCATCCTCGGAATGTGGCTTCTCTCTGTCTCTTTTCTATAAATATTTTCATGGCTTTTGCTCTGACGCACTTGGGTCACTGGTGCCCCCTCCACGAGAATTTACTCGTGCAACCAGATTGGCAATAAGGTCTCACCCTTTTACAGTTAGATCAACCAAATGCAGGCGACAATTCTACTTCTGTAGCTTCTTTTCTCGCGCTTCCCGCCTGTGGAGCTCCCTTCCATATACTCGCTTTCCTGACAGCTATAACCTCCAGGAATTTAAGTGCAATTCCCATCTCTTATCCATTTAATTCCAGCCCTTTCTACGTCACCCCATGTATCTTGTTCTTTTCCTTTCTCTACCTTTGTAACTGTCTTCACTCCTGTGTTCACATTCTTCTCTTACCCTTTCTCTTTCACCCCCTGTAACTGGTTCGTCTTTGTCTTCACTCTCATCCTGTCTAATACTTTAACTCACTTATGTAACCCTCTTCACATCAGTGGCGTTAACGCCTTACTTGGGGTGAAATGATTAAAAAAAACTCACTTTGTTGGTGAATTTAAGAGTGAGTGACATGTCACGTCTAACGGATGTGCGTCTATTACACGAAGCGCTAATTTTAGCGTCCCATTCCGACCTCAGTCCGATGCTTAGGCTTTTTTACAATAAGGTTCACCCTGTACAAGGCCCAAGAGACACAAAGTAGATTTACAGAATACGAGGTACGTGTTACAGTTTAGGTGTATATGAGGTTAAGCCTAGGCTTAAACAGGTTAAAACTATAGTGTTAAGATCGTGGAAGCATCCATCCTCTTAAGATTCGGTCACACAAAGCAGTGATTCGGAGGAAGATTTTGTTTGAGAGGAACTTAAATTTCACGAGTTGAATACGAAAGCAATGACGGTAATTCGCTATAATGGGCATGATATGGTTCTTCCTAGCCGTGAACGTTAGAACGGGTGTAATTAAGGGACGCAGTTCGTCTTGACACTTTTGAGTAGCAAAATGATTATTATGTTTCGTCTGTGGGAAAGGCGTTGTAGGGTGGAAATAAATCATCGCCCACAAAGAAGCAGAGTCGCTTTTGGCATCTATCGAGACTTGAAAGTGAAGACTGAGAAGCTCCTGTTCATACATCGCAGTAGAACTCGATTTTCGGGCTCTGATCTATTTCACATAAAATGTAGAAAATAGCATGAGGAATCAGGTACTTACTGGAGCAGTACAAAGAAACAAACATTTTCAAGGCATCTCTAGCGATGGATCGTATGTACGAGTATGTACGAGTTCCACTTAATTCCCAATAAGCGCTCAAGTTACATGACCTTCTAGAGGGAACGTGGTTGGCATGTCGTTATTCGTATGTCCTTGGTTCCTGAGACAACGGTCCTATAGCCAGTCAAGAGGGAAGGGTTCTGTACTTAAATCATTCGCTGAAAGGTGAAAGGAGTAACGTTATTAAGCGGCCGTCATGTGATCCACGTGACTTATCTTCACAAAAGGGAGATAAGAGCCTTCTGTATCCTTACACTTCTTTGGGCATTTCAATGCAAAATAATTTATACGATTCAAATTTTGCATTTTAGGTCTTACATCTGGACAGTATTCTTTCATATTTCGAGTTTTACTACAGAAATTATATTTGCCTCTACTTTTGTAATTTCTGCTTGTAACATTGCTGTTTATTTCTTCTGTCTTGTTCATCATAACTTTCAATTGTTTACTCTTCGGTTCACAAAAGTTTTCTCACCTTGTTTCTGGTCTCTTTTGTTGAAGACATATCTCTCATACGATTTATTAGGCTATGGTCGTGTCCCAGTCATCATTGTTGTCCGTTGAAGTGAACAGAAAGCCGTTGTACTCGTATACTTGTCAAGGTGTATAGGATGATAGCGTAGAACGCTATCGTTTAGGGTTTCAGAATACGCCAACTGTAGAGGGGGTAAATTCACTCCAATGAGGCGTCCTGGGGGGGACGATAAACTATATTCGAGTTCTGGGTATTACAATAAACTACATCTGACAGAAAGGATCGGGAGTTTGTGAGGAGCATAGAACCACCTCTTAATTGCTGTTGTTCTCAGGTACACCCTGACCAGGGATGGTAGCACCTGTTAGGATGTCAGCTATAAGCAAATAGTTACCCCCTCCTACAAACTGGAGTCAAAACACTATTATAGTATAAAAGTAGACTTTTATAGTAAAATTTCCAATAATATTTTTAGAGATGAAAATATCACTAGATAACTCTGATAACAAATTCGTTACTCGTTGGCAAAAACCAAAACAATATTTTTCTACCAAAATTTTTGTTTAAAAGGATTAAAAATAATTAAAAAATACTTTGATCTTTTGAAGTAGGGACGGTCAGCCATGTCTGGTACAAGACCAATTCACAAACATAGCCGACACTTCCTACAACTTTTTTTTTTGTTTTTCGTAATCATCAGAAGGTTTAAGGTTGGAAGAATAAAAGTATTCGTTTGTATGTTAAAGTAGAATTTTATTAACAGAACAGAATAACATCAATTTGTAGGTGTTAAATGTTTAAAGAGAAATAGTAGTAAGGAGTTAGGTGAATCCAGAATTCAAGTTGGAAGTAGCTGGATGTGTTTAATAAAGTCTGTGTTCTTTTACTTTTTATGGCCGGTGAGAAAGTAAAAAGGAAGGTAAAGCAATAAAGGAATGTTGTTTTTATCGGACGTTAATTTTTTTGGAGTCAGTTGAAGTATCTTGTTGTTGTTGTTGTTGTTGTTGTTTGTTTGTTTGTTTAATGGTGAGAAGGAAAAAGAAGAAATAAAGAAAATTAGCACAGAAGAAGAAGAAGAAGAAGAAGAAGAAGAAGAAGAAGAAGAAGAAGAAGAAGAAGAAGAACACTGACTGACTGACTGACTGACTGATTCGATTTTTTCTCTCTTTTATCGCGATTTACTTTTTCACGTCGACTTGTTAACTTTTCTCTCAGTTTTGCAAATCGCTTGCTTTAATTGGTTGGAAAATTAATTTAATATCGGATCGCGAATTTTGGCTTCGTATTTTTCTTTTAGTACAGGGTCAATCTTTTTTCAATTTGTCAAAATTAAATTTCTCACAGAATTGTTAAATTTGAAAAAAAAAGGAGAAAAGATTTACTTTTACTTCCGTATCCACCACATTTTCCTCTTAATAATAGTATAAAGATTTTAATGGAAAAACTTCATTTTTTATTATTAAATTTGGGGCCTTTTTTCTTCATACTATGTTTCTTTTTTGTTATAGTGAAGACTATTTTTACTCTTCTGATTTTATGTAAATATGTTTGCAAATACAAATAATTCTTTTAACGGGCATGTTTTCTTTGTTTTTATTTTATTATTTCTTGAAATTCTGACATTTAAATTTTTCTCATGATAAAAAACTGAACGACCGAATTTTCTACGGACTCAATAGTTATGCGCAATTTCGTTTCAGGACGCGAACAATCATAGTTCTCCAAAACATTTTAGGTTCCTTAAAACATAATTGCATCAAAATAGGGCTCACTCAGTTGAATTAATTTTTTAACTGTAGCTGCAACTCTGATCTTGACAAAATTACAAGGAACCACCAGAATGGATGTCTATTTCTGAAAAAAATTTAGTTTTAAAAATTACCAAAAATTGGAGGATTAACTGATTTAAACGAAACTTTCAGCACTTATTCATTAACGAATGAACTGTATTCTGAGTAAGGCATTTTATTAGAAAGCTTTAGGGAAATATTTGGTGCGTTTCTGTTTCTGTTTGACTGTTTTTGCGATATCGTGTGTACGTTCAAATTTAAATTATTCGTGAATTTTTATTTTACAGTTATATAAAGAAAATTCAGGTAGAAAAAAGGAGAAAAAACTTAAGTAATATCAATAATGGGTATACTGAAAATTCGCCCTAAAACTTTCCAAAAACAATGTTTAAAAAATCAAAAACTCACTTTTGTTGCTTTCATAGTAAACGCATTTTATTTCAGATTTGACAGGGGAAAAATCTACAATGAATACTTATTATTTACTGTTTTACAGGGCGATTTTTCATGGTGGCAAGAGTTTATTTTTTTATTATTATAAAATAAAGCTCTCTTTGAAGAATCATAAAATGTAAAGTTTAATGCAATTTTCGAGTGAAAACATTTGTAGAACCTGGCTTCTACATTTTATGGATCACACTTAATTTCTATAAAGATTTTATTTAATAACGTCCTGATTGGACAACAAATATTAAAATAGTATTTTATATAATTTCCATGTGTAGGTTTGAAATTTGAACAAACTAAACACTTTTATGTTCCAAGCTAAAAGTGCTACAATAGACCATTTTGAATGGTTAATAAATACCAAGGCCATATTTACGCCTACGCACAAGTGTTCAAACCAGAGAACCGCCAAAATTAAGGAAACGTGTTCTCAAGCCTATCACGTGATCAGCAAGTAAATAAATAGGCTGCACTAGCACATTTTCACCACTGAGAATCACGTTTCCAAACGAATCTAAGACGCTCAATTATTTGAAGTTTTATGTTACTGTGTTAACATAAATAAACTTTCAGAATTCACTCACTCAGATCATACTGGATTTATTTACCACTCAGAAATTCTCAACCACAGAACATTTTTATTAGATAGCAAATGTTCTCAATTACAGAATAAGCTTTTTGTCTAAACATTTATTACTACTCTTTGACAATATTACGGTCAAAGAAAGCTAACTGTAGCACAACTAAGTTATCCTAATTTACACTAGAAAATTATATTTCACAAACACAGTTTAATTACCTCATAAACAGAATTAATCTTTCACAAACTCTGTGAAACTTATATCACCACAACTTTACGTAAACTTATACATCACATCTCTAAACACTAAAAATAAGAGTTTAGAAACATAATTAAATTGACAAACATCACAAAGATTTCACTCACAAATCTTTACTCATTTCAGCATAAGGCGTTGTCTCTTTTATGCTATATAAATTAAAGTATTGTTTCTTATTCAAAACTGTTTTTGAATTATTTCTTGTTGATGTTTATTGTTTTGCATTTGGTTGAAGAAAAAAAATTGAAATGAAAGTGATCGTTAATTTAAACACGGAGCCTAATTCAATCCATACTTAATCAACCTATCGTTTTCAAATTAGTAACTCTCCCACTTCAAATTTGTTTAACGAATTTTATTTTATTCTTCTTTAATGTTACGATTAGATCGTTTTATACAAAAGTTCAAAAAGCCAATATTAATTTGGTGATTGCACTCTATGGTGGCGTGGAGCTTTAGGGTTAAAATGAACAGTTGATTTACCTGAAGGAATCCTTAGACTAGGGTTTTATTAAACGTCAAAATTTGGAGTGTTGGAATTCGACACAATAAACCAAAATATTGTGCCGATATTCTTATACCTTTCTTTTAAGAAATTGTCACCAGAATTATATTATTTTATTTA
The DNA here is from genome assembly GCA_037127315.1 of Ascarosepion bandense. Taxonomy (NCBI): domain Eukaryota; kingdom Metazoa; phylum Mollusca; class Cephalopoda; order Sepiida; family Sepiidae; genus Ascarosepion; species Ascarosepion bandense. The sequence continues at coordinate 2,979,537 of JBBBDQ010001153.1, read as the reverse complement.
TTCCTGATTGACCCTAAAATACCATGTGGTTTGTCTACTATGACGTCTACGCGATATTTTGGCGGAATGTACCTAAATTATGATGACTAATAAAACACATTTGCTGATTCTATAATTTTGTATTGCACGATTGAATTGATGCGTTTTAAGATGTAAACAGTTTATTGCGTGTTATTGATTTATAAATATTTTGTAGGCATTTTTAACGTCTGTTTAGCTATTATTGTATGCAAGTTGTTTTGTGTGTGTGTGTGTGTGTGTGTGTGTGTGTGTGTGTGTGTGTGTGTGTGTGTGTGTGTGTGTGTGTGTGTGTGTGTTGAAAGACATTAGTTTGGAAATTCTCGCAAACAGGACTTATTCACAAATTAATGAAGTTATTTATGCAATTATTATTTTTAGAAAATCTTAGTAACTTTTCTTTTACATTTGTTAACCCCCACTTCAATTAATTTCACAAAACTTCTATAAACTCATTATCTATACCAATTTTTTAACTAGTTAAATGCAGGACTCATTGGAGGATGTAAATCATGTATTATTTTTTTTTTTAACCAGACCATTTTTCCGAAAATATGATCCGAATAGTAAAATAAAAAATGCATTAAAATTACGCCATTTTTAATTTAGATAAACTTTTATTTGGTTTTATAAATAATATAATTTAAAGATATCATATTCTGAAGAAGAAAAAAATGTTCGATGAATAATGAATTTTTATAAGAATTATTTTCATTTTTCTTTGATAATTATGATGATTTATAAAGTTTCAAACATCTTTTAAATTTCTTTCAGTTATTCGTTGTCTTCGATTATTAATTTATTAAGTAAAGACTTTATTTAAAAATCGAAAATTGAAAAGCTTAACACAAACCATTTAGAATTAAGATTTTTAAAATAATTAAATTTCTTTTTTTCTAAACTGGACATTTTCTTTTACTATGAAAACTTAAAAGGGTTTCAAGGGTTGTTCTCCTTATAAAATGTTAAATTGGGTTATCTGAAAATTTTAGTTACCATACCTCTAAATGTGTGAACTGATTTATGAGAGGGGTTATCATCGCCTACATGAAAAGTCAACGAGTCAGACCTTTCTGATTAAGAAATACTTTTATTCTAAATTTCATGTCATAAACAATTAATATTTGTTTCAAATCAGATTAATTTAACTTTAAATTTGCTAATTTTTCCAAACATTTATAATTTTCTCGTGTGAGAGATGGATATTTTATTTTTGCAAGTTTTTTAAAGTCGAGAATTAACTTTTGTTTACAAATGTGTCGATCCAAAAAATGACCAAAAAATCGAACTTATTTTTTAAATCACAAAATTTTAGAATCCAATGAATATAATTTCTGTTTGAAATACACCCGAGTATTTTGCTTACTGGAAATAGTAAATTTAATCATCTAGCTTTCAGTTAAACAAAAATTAAAGTTTCAAGAAAACGTATTTTAGTTTTTTAAAAATTCAATTTAAAACTTAAGTATCGAAAATGAGTAGAGGTACCTAAATAGATCAAACGACTACAAGGCGTACCGTATGACGTTTTTGTTTTTTTTCTAAAATAAGGCTCAGTGGTGGTTGTGAGAAAAATTTAAGTTTACAATCAAATCATTCGACTAATACAAAATATTCTAAAAGAAATGCCAGAGAATACAAAAGAATGCAAATTACAAGCAAGAAGGTGGAATAAAAATGGTTTCAGTGAGCATGGCCGTCTTAACAACACTATAGGCTCTTCTGGAAACCAGTGTGCTGGGCTCCTTACGACAACCACTCACAGAAATGTAAAAGTAAATGGTCTATAATATTAAACATATATTTATATTTCAAAAACATGCTGCATATCAGCTACTAATCAACATAATAGACATTTGAGCAATTCACAAGATTTAAAAACACAATAATCATCAGTAAGCCACACAGATTAGATTGCGTAGGATGAAATTAGTAAGAACTTCTTCTTATGACAAACACTTGAGGCATTTCTTTTCAGAAAATTGCTTTATTATTGGCTTGAAGTCAATGATCTTCAGGAATAGGATGTCATTTTCCATGCCCAGAGTCAAAGCCAGTTCAAACAATGCTGTCCCATTATGCAACGAAGCCCATTTTTTTAAGTTTCACTTTTGAAAAAGAATGTTTTCCTCTACAGTTGGTTATCATAATGTACATGAACACTCTGGGTGTAATTTCAACTTTCGGGAATACAGATTTTAAATTGTCCGAAACTATTTTTCTGTACAGTGCAGGAAGACTCTCACAATTTTCATAAAAATGTCATGTAATATTTGAAATACCCACATTCAATTAAATGGTCATCGTAATTCAGGAATATTTGTGATACATATTAGACTGATGTTCACGCCTTTTGTTTAGTACATCAGAAGCAATGATTTTCGATTCATCGAAGAAAGAAAACAGATTTCCAATCTGTGAATAAGTTTCTTGCTTTTTTTGTCAGTTCAAACATTAGTGTTCAGAATAGGGAAGAAAGTTTCCACCATGGATTTTTCCGTTTTACTGAAAACTACTTTTTCTGCCGATCCATCAAATCTATTAAGACGCGTATTTCGTTTTTGTTCCTGTTTTTCTCGTCACTGTAATCCGTATAAAGACACATACTCCTGGCTCTGAATTCATATTCACTAAATTTGTCACTAGTTTCCTGAAGATAGATTTTCATAGACTCAAAAAGATTCGTTGCAACAAAGATGTCCACATCATTTGTTTGATTTTTTCATTCTTCCTAGCATGTCATTTCAAAGAATTGTGAGAAAGATTGTTTCCAGGTTTCCCATTTTTTGCTCAATTCTTCTGCCTTTCGCTATGCATTCACCTATTGTTTATTGTCAGTTGATAAAGAATCCAATGCATGTTTTATTTTCTTGAAACCCCGATACAGAGCATGAACAACAGTAACATTTACTGATCATAGTGTCAGAAAGCGTTGACGTCAATACATTCCAGCGATAAGTAAAACTAGAAAAAATGAATACAGATTCTGACAAAAGCCAAATAATTTACAGTCCATAAACCACACAGTCTACTGCTTTTACTCCTAAAAAGTTAAGGCTGTGTCCAGCACAAGGGACATAGATGGTAAATTCACTAAGTTGATGAATCCGTGCATGCAATCCAGTATATCGTCCAGATATATTTGATGCATTATCACATGACTGAACTCGACAGGTTGATATGAAAATTTTATTCGCATTAAGAAAATTAACAGCAGTTTCTGTTAGATGCTTTGTTCCATGAGAAAAGACAAGGATGGACACCAAGAAACGTTCCACAGGTTCACAGCCTTTAATATATTGGACAGTAAATGTCAATTGATCTGTGTGTGAGATGTTTGGAGTGAAATCTACACTTATTGAATATTACCTTCATTCTTATTACTTCTTCAAGAATAGTACAAAGAATCTGTTGTCCCATTAATTCAATAATTTCCTCACAAATATTTATAGATAAATATGATGGATTCTCTTTTCCGGGATTCCCGGAATTATTTTGAGAGGTTCTCTCAAGAAAGGATGAAAGTTCATTCAGTAGCTCTAATACACATAAATAGTTGGCATTTTTGTTCACCCATTAATCTGATTTTCTCCACGAAATGGCAAACAACTGGAGGCAAGAAAGCGAATTACAGAAACCACATGTGTCAACACTTTTTACCAATGTTACGCTCTGAGCGATATAAAAATCTACATTTCCAATTTATTTATGCCTTATCAAATATGCTGTCATGTTCTACAATAACATTGCTGTGCTTCCAGTCATTGAACCCTGATGTAGCAAAGGGAGATTCTTTCTTGGACGATAGGCAACATACAAAGCAGTACAAACTACCATGCAATGACGAATAAATTAGCCATTCACGTTTTACACACGCGTCATTCCATAGTTCGTGTTTGAACACATTGTTTGATAAATATGTTGCCTTCATATTCTTTGCCACAGCTGTTTTATACACTCTGTGTGGGTTTGAAAGGTTGCTATCATGATTCTGACGATGAGAGTCCACTACGAATCCTGTAATATTTTGTGTTAGCATCATTAATGTTCTATAGCACCGGATTTGTCTCTTCAATTACAAACTCCTTTACTGTTACAGATTTGGGTATTTCTTTTTTGCAAAATGTCACCACTACCAGCAGCAGCAACAAGCAATGATGGCATGTCTGCTGAAACTGTACGATTTGTAGCAGGAATGGATGTAGATGTGGATATTATATTTGAAGGAATAGTACTGGTCACTGAGATTGTAGGAGTGGATGCTGATGTGGATGCTATATTTGAAGAAATTGTATCAGTGGCTGCTGTTGCGCCTGTGTTGAGCACGATGTTAATTTTGGAAGTTTTCCTTTTATCGCCGCCTCTGTAGCTCTTTTCTTCTTCTGTACTCCACTCAAAACATTACTTTCATTTCTGCTGGAAAGGTTATTCATCTAGAAATACATAACTTAAAGACTGAGTATTTAGCCCAACACCACGATGTAGGATTATATTATATAATATTAGTGTGCTTGCAACAAAACCTAAATATTTAAACATTCTGTTTCATAATGAACATGTCCTACCTTTAAAATTGTATGAACCGTATTTATTCTTAATATAAACTCTCTACAGCGTAATAGTTCACGAAACTACCGGACAAGACTTAAATCTAGCTTAGTGGCATAGCTAGGATGTCTGGCATTGATTTAGCCTCATTTATGTATAGGTCTGCAAGACTACATTAAACTTTTTTTCAACTTGCACAATTAAAAAGTTTATCCATTGATGTACTCACAAACTTGTTGAGGAACATCGGCGGTCTGTAGGGAACGTCGATGGTCTCCAAGTTATAGAGGGTTTTTGAAGGTAATACCACCAGATTTCGATAAATTAGTATAGATAATTTATCATTTGAAAAGGAATTCTGCGTTTAACTAATAAAGCAAATTTTCGATACAAAATTTAATTTCTTGAAATTTCATGAAATTACGTGGAGATGGGGGGAAATAGGTGCAAAAAAAATATATTTTTGCGAAGTTTTTCTAAAAAAATAATTTCTAAAATAATTTAACTCATTTGTGAATAAGTCCAGAAAGTTTTATAAAAATCCAACATTTATTTGATTTTTGCAATAATTTCCAAATTAATGTGTTTGCACCGGAAAAAAGCCTGAGATTCGTAATTACATTATTCATAGTAAACTCTAGTAAACATCTGGTCACCAGCTGACAAGAAAAAGAAAAAGAAAAAAAACAAGATATTTTACAAAAATTTCGAACTTGTTAGAAAGGTTAGAAATCTTCTTCTTTTTTATATAATTTAAAAAATACTTTGAACTTTCATCTGTAGGGGTTTCGGTGATGCTTGGTAAATTGGCCTTGTGCCAAACACGTCCAAAGTCACCACAGTTTAAATATCAGAAGGTTGGATGTTGAAATATGGAAGGATCAAATATTTTGTGTGTATATTAAAGTCAAGATTTATTAACAGAATGACAAAATTGTAAGAAGAAAAATATAAGTGAAATTTTGTTAACTGAACACTATGACATATTTGTGAGAAGGAAAATGTTCATTGAAAAAATGCTGCATGTAGTTTTGTAGCTAAAATCATTCAAAGAGAAATGTAAGCATTTAAAATGTTCCACAGAAGTTTAGAGTTCATGGTGGATAGTAGTAAGTAGCAGGATGTAAAGTCTTATGTTCCTTTCCTTTTTTCGGTAGATTGGTGACAGTGTGAGAAAGAAGAAATAAAGAAATAGTATTTATTGCAGACAGAGTGTCCATGTTGTTGTTGTTGTTGTTGTTGTTGTTTTCTTTGGCGGCGTGGAGTGAAAAAGAAGAAAAATTGAAAGAAGAAGTCGAATGAATCTGTGACGCGCCCTTACGTCCGGGTCGGCTTCTTGAAATTTCTTTTGTTACATTGCCACAAGGTCCGTCAGCTAACCGCTACAATGCTGGACTGAATTTGACCGGTCAGCGAACATGGTTTAAATAGTGAAGTTTATCATGTTGCCGGCTCCAGCAAACGTGTTCACGTCTAGGTATGAAAAAAACGTTATATATCAATTTTCGAATTCCTAGCCAATCAGGATCCAGAATTTTCTTTTACACTGACTTGTGAAATTTGCCTTGGTCTGGGTTTTTTCCAAAAATGCTTTTAGTCGTTTTGATCCACTTTTGCTGGTGTGCAATTTTACTTTTATTTAACTGTTGGATGATATAGGATTAGTATCCTATACATCTTAATAACGTAAACATTTTGACAAACATTTTGATAAAACTTTGCTTTGAGGTTGTGACTTTTTCCTTAATGCTATGCTGTTTTTGTTTTTATTTTTGTTTTTTGTTGGTTTTTTGTTTTTGTTTTTTGTTTTTTTTTGGTTTTTTTTTTTTTTTTTTTTTTTTTTTTTTTTTTTTTTTTTTTTTTTTTTGTTTTAGCGAATTCGTAGAGGTACCTAAATCTAACGGTATCAATAAAAAGATTTTTACAATTTTCCTCTTTTTTAGTTACATTTCTTAAAATTTTAAATTTAGAAAAAAAAAATAATAAAACTCAAAAACTGTATGTGTTCAATTAAATACTTTATATGACATTAAATAGACAATAAAATAATAAAAAGGGAAAAGCAAGGAATTAAACTCAAATTTATTTAACCAGTTCTAAATTAATTTATTTTTTGTACTTCTCTCTAAAAGGAAGCATAAATTAAAAATAAAATTTCCCCAAAGTTTCATAAAATTTATAATATTCTTAAACTTCTTTTATCGTTAAAGATAATTTACTTTAAAACATAAACTTTTTAAACAGTAGCATTTTTCTCTTTTTGAACTGTTAGCCTTTCGTGTTTTTTTTTTTTGTTTTTTGTTTTTTTTTTTTCACATTTAGCTTTCTCCCGACTTAAAAATAAAAGTCAGGAGAAAGCTAAATGTTGATGACCTAGATGACCTATGACCTTGATTGACAGTTTTACTACTTTAAATGTTATTTTCGCTATGTTTTAAGCGAAAAGTAAACATGACTTTTTCAAATTGCAGTTAATCCTTATATTTACTAATTTACTTTGAACAAATCCAAATCTCTGGAACAAAATTTGGATTTTTTTTGTTTTGTTTTAAGTTTTAATGGATTGGCTATAGTAGTGACCGTGCCAATGTTTAAAAAAACGTTCAGAAAGTTTATACGTAATTTTTTTTTTTTTTTTTTTTTTTTTACTGATTAGCTTTCAAGCCTATTTTAATTCAAATAAAACTAAAAATTAAGCTTCAAAGACTTTATTTTAAATAAAATGCATTTATATTTTTTTAACAAGTCCGTGATGGTACTAAAAAAATATCACGTGGTCATTTCATTGTACATTTTATTCATAGTAAAACGGCTATGAGTTTCCTTGAAACTTATTGTTGCAGGTAAATTTACTACACACCTGTTGTGAATATTGGACTAATTATTAGGACCAAGTGCCCCACTCTCCAGTGCGCATGACAAAACTTATTGTCATGACAACCGACTTAAACATGGCGAACTACTAACTGTCATTCGCTGAATTGGTTGGATTTAAAAAATTAAAACAAATTGAAAACATTTTACTTTTCAATCAAGACGACGCACGATGGATAACGAAAAGGCAGTAGTTCGTCTGCCATCCTTGACTGACCGGTAGGTTTTTGTGAACTAAAATCAGAAATTAATCGGAAGTTTATGTTGTTTTGTTAACGTCGTTCGTTTCTCGATGTTTTTTTTACTGAAGATTTAACTTTTTTATTCTCTTTTGATTTTTCTTTCGATATCTTTTTTTTTTTTTGTCTAAAATTCTTCACTGCTTCGACACAACTCAACCAGAATTTAAGAATGAATAAGAAAGACGGTCATTTTTGCTATGTTGTTTTCTTCCACTATATTGAATATTCGATGTCGAAGCCTTGGAATTGGATAGTTGCATTGTTTATTTACTTTTTGTTTGATTTCTTGATTAAACCAAACTTTTTTTAGTTTTTACATTTGTTTTTTTTCTTACCTTATTTCATTACTTGGCAATCTTAGAATTGCGGCTAATTTTTCGAAATAACTTGTGAATTTATTCATTATTTTGGAACTCTAAAATTGGCTGGTCCAGTTCTAAGAAATAGGGAAAAAATTGTTTGGGTCAGGGTAAGCATTTTTGTACATTAACATTATAAAAAGAATTTTTAATAATTAAGAGAAAATAATTAATAAAAAAAAAAAAAGAAGTATAGATGTTAAACAATTTAAGTCTATTTTTGTCGTTTACACAATTTTTTTTTTTTTTTTTGAGGGGAAACGTTTTAAGTATATTTAAAAGAAAGCTGAAGGATTTAAAAACTCAATGTAAATGGCCAGATTCATCTATATCCTTTTTTTTGTGCTTGTAAAATGTTTATTTCACCAGGATACGGCAGGATTTATGTTTCCGCAGGAATGGCTCCATTTAAGCTGTTGGCATAGGTGGATTTATCTCAGCCTGGGCCAAGGCTCAAGCAATATGACAATCTTCTCATTTGGTTGCTGTTCACGAACTGTGTAACAACTAACACTTGGGTCAATATCTGGAGTGAGTTCACAAAGTAGCTGTCATGTCATGTGACCCACCCGAGTTACCTCACCCCAAGGATAATAAGAGCCTTTTGTATCCTAACACTTCCTATCCTAGACCTAGCTAATCAGAATCATGATCCAAACACTCATTACAATTTGTTCATTCACCAAAAACATCATGTATCACCTCCCAATCCTATTATATCCTATAATACCACATATTTTTAGGGGGTCTAAAAGAAGGGAAAACCCGTGACATCAAATAATGTATATACGCAGAAATCTATCTAACAATACAATGACATAAAAATTAGTTAGGGAGGATATGAATACAAAAACAAACTAAAATATAAGAAAACATCAAACTAAAATAACAAACTTTATTAAGACCCATCCACCCAACAAAACTAAGAGTGGCTGCTGTATTCTACCAATAGGTAGAATCAATAGGTAAGATCAAGAAGCATACTCACTAATTGAGTGGAAAAGGATAAAATAAATAATGGAATGGGAAAATCAAAAACTGACCTAGTCAAGATAAAAAAAAATTGGGCCAAAAACAAGCTGGGGAAGTTGGGAATTTTGACGTGGATCATAACAAAAGAGAACACTGGGAACAGGCTAAGAACAATACTTACATTAACGAGGTAAACAAAAAGAATCTATCTTAACCAGGGGAGGGGCACCTCAACATGGTGTAATGGTTAGCAAGCTGGTCTTCCTAGAACCTATTAAAACTGAATAGTGAATGTGATCTTCACTGGGTACCCTGTACTTTCGGCCTTGTGCCACTTCTAAGCGGCACTTAGAAAATCAGTTATCTTAACCAGGGGAGGGTTTGTAGAAAACTGCCTAATTGTGACAAGAGGGAATGGCCCCATTCACACAAACTAGGCTTGTTACCCACCTTTTGCTGAAATCTGTCAGTATCAAAAGCTTTTTATCAGATCTGATCTTCATCTTGAGTTGATGCCAAAAGAATCTAATCAAATCCCAATAAGAATAGCATTTCTAATGTAAGATTCCCTCTGTTTGTGATGTCCAGATCACCATTCTTGCCGTGGCTAGCAATGTGAGAAACACCATCCATTTCACCCCTGAATGGGGGGGGGGGGATATAGTATCACACGCACACGTGAGATCAATGAACACAAGTGGTTCAGGAGCAATATAAACCATCAGTTTACCAACACAGTTCCAGGAAAGGCAATGGTAGAAGTTATATAAAACAGTTTTCTCTAAACTAAGATCAAAACCAATGACAGTCGGGCAAATCCACACAGCTCCAGCTGAAAGCCACATTATTTAGAGATATAAAGAAAAACTGTTGAAAATTCCAATGACACAAGTGGTTTTGCCAACCTCACCTTTTTTTTTCATCTTTCAATTAGGTGGGTGAAGCATTTTTTAAGTATTTTCAATCTTAAAGCTTTTTTTTATTATGATAGCAAAGTTTTTGCCATCATTTGAAGATCATATTGTAAATCTTTGTAAGAGCTTTTATATTTTTTTTTTAATCATTTCACCCCAAGCAAGGCGGTGCCGCCACTGATGCACAGGGGGCTACATAAGAGTAAAAGATTAGATAGGAGAGTAAAGAAAAAGACAAACCAGTTACAGGAGGTGTCAGAGAAAGGAGCAAGAGAAGGATGGGAATACAGGTGTGATGACAGTTGCAAAGGCAGAAAGAAAGAAAAAGATATACAGGGTGATGTAGAAAGAACTGGAGTTAAGTGGATAAGAGATGGCAATTGACATTGCATTTAAATTCCTGGATGTTGTAGCCATCAGGAAAGCAAGAATATAGAAGGGAGTTCCACAAACGGGAAGTGCGAGAAAAGAAGCTGCTGGGGTAGAATTGTCGGCTTTAATTGGCAAATTTGACTGTGAATGGATGGGACCCTGTTGCTAGTCTGGTTGCACGAGTAAACTCCTATGGCTGGGGCACCATTGAATTAAGTTCATCGGAACAGGAGCCATGAAAATATTTATAGAACAGACGGAGAGAAGCCACATACCGCCAGTGAGAAAGAGGCTGGAGTCGAGCTGCCAAGTCGGTACCTATCGCACTGCAGATTCTGCTTTGAAGCCTGTCAAGAACACTGAGATGAATAGCAGGGTCACTATGACCATATATGACAGCAGTACTCCATGCACAGAAGGATGGTTGATTTGTATATGTGCAAGATGGATTCAGGCAGAAAAATCCTCCTGGCCTGACACAGTGATCCAACTTTCCTAGCAGTGGATTTTGATATTGGCTCAATGTAATGGTTCCACTTGAGATTGAAAGAAAGGATAAGGCCAAGGAGGTGCAGGGAGACTTGCTTGGTCCATGCTTATGGGAGGCAGGAGAGGTTGCCTGTGATGATTGACAGATAGCAGTTTCATTTTAGAAGCATTGAAATTTACAAGCCACTTCTTTCTCTAGTCCACCACTGAGTGTAGATCCCTCTCAAGATCAGCAGTGAGGTTTTGTTTGTCCGCCTCACTGGATTTCTTAAAAAGATGCACAAAAGGAAGTTTTTATGCAAGTTCATTCTGTTAAAATTGTATTTGGTTATATTGTTTTTAATGTCAATAATAATTTTTTTTTTTTTCAAATTTCACTTAGTAGTTTTGTGTCTTGTTTGTTTTTGTATGTGCTTGTTTGGGATAATTGAGTGGATGATTCACTCTTCTACCAACTCTCTCCAGGGAGGAAAAAACCCTTTCAGCATTCATCAAACCTTCCTTGATATTTTTTTTTTTTTACATTTTAGTAGGATGGTTCACATTTATAATATAAATAATCTTTTATTAACATCTAGTTTATCAACTACCAACAAAACGTTGGAACTGTTGTCCTTATCTTTATAGTCATATTCACAATGTTTTGGCCATTGTACACTACGACCTTTGGGATAGATTGTTCTCATGGAAACATGACCCAATGGATAAAAGTGTTGGTTAGATCCAGTGACTTGACTCTTGTGAGTTCAATTCCTGGTGGCAGTAGTGGTGAACAAAAAGCTTAGAGAAGTGAGTCAAAGTGAGATAACTATAACATCCAGAAGAAGCCTGACTCATGGAACAAGAACAATCTACCCCAGTAATCAAAATAAAGGGTTCGGTTCAAAATTTTAGTCACCTGAAGAAGGTCCAAACATACAGTCGCAGAAACATTGTGAATATGACAATAAAGCTTAGTACAAACAATGTAAATACCTCATCTAAAAAATATAGACAAATATTTAACAAAATGTTATATTTAAGTTTATAAAATCTCTAAAACACTAATAATTTTATTTCTGTTTTTTGTGTTTTTAATCATTTCACCCCAAGCAAAGTAAAGCCACCACTGGTCTACAGAGGGTTACAGTGAGAGAAAGAAGAACAAGTTATAGAAGATATCTAAGAAAGGATAAGAAGATGGAAATTGATGTTGCATTTAAACTTTTAGAGATTGTAGCTATCAGGGAAGCAAGGAAATGGATGTGAGTTTCACAGACAGATGTGTGAGAAAAGAAACTCTTAGTGTAGAAGAAGCAGTTAGATTTAGTTATTTTGACAGTGAAAGGGGTGGTACCTTGATGTCAATCCAGTAGTACGCATAAATTCATCTGGTTTGGAAACCAGAAAATGAAGCTTGTCAGAGCAGTTGCCATAAAAATATTTGTAGGAAAGACAGAGGGAAGCCACTTTACATGGATGGGAAAGGTTGGGCTCCAAGTCAGGATTGACTACATTGCAGATCCTCTTTTCAACCTTTGTCAAGCACTTCAAATTGCATAGCAGGAGCATCCAACAAGATATGACAGCAGTATTCAGTGCACGGACGAATGATAGATTTGTAAATGTGCAAAATGGATTCTGATGAGAAAACCTTTCCAGCCTAACACAGTGGACCAACCTTCCTAACAATAGAAGCAGTTATGGATTCTGTGTATGTATGTCCACTGATTTGCTAAACATTTAGCATACCAGGATAAAAACAATGCCCCAAACTTAATAAAAATAAAGTTTTATTGTCAAAATCTTCATGTTATTATTAAGAGAGAAGACCAAGGGAATTGTTTGTTATGAAATCATATTTTTTGATCATTTTTAAAATGTACAAAATTTTGGTTAAAAATCTTATTTTTCATCAGCAAAGAGAATAAAGATTAGTATATGAAATTTTAGCATCTCTTTTTGCAGTAAAAACACATTGATTTGGAAATTGTTACAAAAATCAAATAATTGTCAAATTATTTGATTTTTGGTTTGTCATTATTTACTATATATGTTGTAGGAACTTGAATGAAAGTTTACTGTAGATGAACTAAAAACTTAAGCACTTTCTAAGTTTAACATCTTTAAATATTTTAGGTTTTTGGTTTTCAATTTTTAAAATCTTTTAAAAAGTCTTTGTCATAATCAATTTGTCTGAAAATAGTCAGTTTATTTTGGGCCCATTTATATAAACATTCCTACATTAAATATTGAGAGGAGCAAAATTATCCAGTCTAGCATGAAGTATGATACATCTTTTTAGGATCATTGCTTAAAACACGTGTTTCCTTGATTTTCTATGAAGATCAATGTATCAAATAAAAAGATATTATTGTTATTTTTATATTAGCAATTACTTTTATATTTAACAGATCAATAGAAGCAATTGCAAGAAAATCGGTATAAATAACATCCGATAAATATGTGTTGATTCAAAAAGTCTTATAACTCATATTCTACAGTTATAAAGTCTTGCTTTAACATTTACTGTGATGTTTGTAAGAAATACTCTCAAGACTGATTCCAACAGTTTTCAGACTCATTGGAGTTCTTTATTTAAGTGTCAAAATGAGTTCATTTTGTCACCGGAGTTGTGATATGTACTCCACAACAAAAACAAAATAACATTAATCAATATTTATTCATATGAAAATAAGTTTGTGTCAATTTAATTATTAAATTAGTCAGACTCATTTTAATCTTTATTAGAATATTTGTTCAAGCCTGATTAAAACTTGTTGCATTTGAAAAAAAAACTAATCTTTCTGTAACTTTGAAAAAGTGGCATTATCATTCTATGAGTCATTTGTAAAAATTAATTCATTATTTATGTAGCTTTACATGTGTTAACCAGTCAGTTTTACATTCAATTTCAAATAAACAATCTGTGAGGGTCTCATTTCATAAATTTGGTGAAAAACAGAAAAGAAAAAATGAAGGAAAATATATTGATCTGTTTAGCTCATTACCATCAATAGGAGCCACTCAGATGATTCTATTCTCTGTACCCTTTGTAACATCAGTGATTCTACATTTTGATATGTTGTGATGATCCCCAGTTGCTAAGCAAAGAATTTTAACACCATACTGACACTGTGTTGTCATCAGCTTGGTTAATGGTGACTGGGGTGAAGAAAATGGTGACTAACATTGTCAAAACAAGAGACAATGCATTACATGTGTTATCTCCTTGGGAAAAAGAAAGTTCACATGACTTGTTGCTTTATATAGAAAATGCCATGCAAATTTGTGTGTCACCTCAACCAATTGCTGACTTTCTGATTTACAGATGTGTGCCCTGAACAACAAGAAAGGGTGTGCTTTTTTTGTTCACTTCAGTGTTTGAACAACTGTATTATGACCTTTGACCTACAGATTTGCAGCTTTTAATCTGTGGATTTCTGTTTTTATTTTTGCCATTTCAAAAACTTTTTAACCACATTCTGTCAATTACCTAACTGCTAAATCTTTCATAGGTAGTCAGCCAAATGGGTGATTTTATTAATATTGCATGCCAACTAAGTAAAACAATAACACTTCTTTGTTGTATAAGAGCACATAGTGGTCTTCTTCATGTTGACTTTAACTTGTTAGGAAACCTCTCTAAAAGTATTGATACAACATGATTCAGCTACAGGGTGCAATGGATGAATTGTCATGTAAATTATACAAAAATGAAAATAACACTGACATTTTATTTTAATAAATATATTTACCAAAATTACACAAAAATATCTTCAAATACTAAAGAGGAAATTGATTCAATAAAATTGCCGTTGGCTTCGACCACAGCTTCCAGATGACTTCGGAATCTTTTGCAACTCTTCTGGACAATCTTCTTGTTTAAGTTGGTTAATGTCATAATCCTTGGCTTCAGTTTATCTTTGGTGTTACAAGGAGTTTTGTTGGTCTCTTGCTCAACTGCACACCACACACAAGATTCAAGAGGGTTGCAGTGTGGAGAGCTAGGTGACCAAATGTGAGGGGTGATGTGGTTGCAGAAATTGTTTGACAAGCATCACTGGGTCCTTCTGCTTGTGTGACATGGTTCAGAACCCTGTTGTCAGACATAGGGTCTTTCAGCAGCCACCCTCTTGACCCAGGGCAACAATACTTCCTTAAGGTACTTGATATAGGTCTCTGTGTTCAGTTTGAGGTCTTCTGAAAAGACTAATGGAGGAGCATGACATCTCTAGTGATCATTCCAAACACCATGATGTTGACTGGATACATCATCCAACTCTTTCTGAGTCCCCTGCACTGTCCTCAGTTTGAAACTGTAAAACACTAAAATGTTTGTCTTGTAAATTCTAGCATGAATACTGTGCACTACAGCATGCTGTTTCCAAATTTCTGGCAGAATAAATTGTGTCATGGTGCTCTTTTTTTTACAGATGGTGCCCAACTGACCCTACTATACTGTGCAGTCAACAAAATCTAAAACAAACCACATGCAAGCACAAAATTAAAAATCTAAAACAATGCCAACTTACCCATCATACCCTGTATATTCAAATCTTCTGGGGTTGATCACACTGAGTAGAGAAAACAGATTTACTGCCGAACTTTTGCGTTTGGCAAAAATGTCTTGCTATTTGTTCTGCAGTATTTCTCACATCTTCTTGTGATTAAATCTATTTTTATCTTTACTCATTGCAGCATCTGTGTTTTATGCCAAGAAGACAAGGTGAAGCAGACCCCGCTGTTCAGTAAATGCTTTTCTTGCTGGCATTAGCAACTGCTCTTCTTTTTCAAACTGAATCCATCCTGACATAAATTTGTCTTTTAGGCTAATCTTTGCCACCATTTCAGAGGGTTCAGCTTTAGAAGGACTACATTTTTGGTAATAACAAACACAACAAATAAAATATGTTCAATAAACTGGACAATTACTCAGAAGAATTGCAGCTGTTTCTTGTGTTTTAACAAGATTGCAAACTTGTAAAAGTTATTATTATTTTAGGAGATATATACTACTGCAAATAATAAACATATTTTACTAGTTCACAGGAAAAGAAACAAATAATTATCTGTTGAGAAATTGTAATGAATGAACTTTTATTTGTTCACAGACCCCAGGAATCCCATTTGCCGAACTCGGACATGAGTAAAAATAGATCATTGGTTCATTATAAGATGGACAATATTAAGCATAAGCTTCCCTGTCCACAAATATTAAAGGTAAGATAAAAAATATTCCAATATATTTAGCATCAAAAATTCATTTTCATAAATTTTGTCTTGATCATTGCTGATAAACTGAATAAAAAATTTACAAGAAAAACTAGAAAGCACTCAGAGATTACATACTACTGCTAATGCCATTGTCACCGAAAATGAAATAAGTCTATTCCTAGATAAAATCTTTGGAGAGGTAAGTATAATTATTTTTCCATATATTTTACATTTCTGTTTTATTATATGAGATATGTTTCAATCAAAAATATTCATCGATTCATCCAAAAATGTAATCATTTGATACTTGGCTCATGCTCCAGCCTTCTACAAAATTGAAAGTCGTGAAGAACTTTTAAAGATATTACATGGTCAAGTAGTCTAACATGTGTTAATACAAAAGTGTTCTGTTCAACTTCATCAACAGAGAGGATAATAATTATTAAAATATTTTCATTGATGCTATTTGAATGAAACTGAACAGGTCCATCCTAAATGTGGGAGAATTTTATATTTTATGTCATTCATTACTGCAATGAAAGACGAGAATATTAATAGATATTTTGTTCAAAGTTTAATCTTGCTGTTCATTGTCAAATAAATCTTTAAAAATATTGTGAAAAATCTCGAGTTGAAGATATGAAAAGAAATAGGATTTGGTATTTGTTCTATTTTAACTGAGTTTATTTGAATGTGGCTGACTTCATTCAATTATTATCTGCCATACCGACTTCATTTTCTTAAAGTCTTTTCTACGACGTTGAATCGTAAATAAGTTTTGTTTTTTGCTTATCTTGTTTATTACATTTTATAATCGACTCTCAACTGGTTAATCACTAAGTATTGCCAGATCTTTTTTCAGAAAGCCAATATGGCTTTTACTTCTCTAGGTCAATGGCTAATGTACTAATAGTTATTGCTGGAAGAGTTTATCATACTTTAAATAAGAATGGTGAAGCTCGGGTTGTTACTTTGGACACATCTCAAAGGCATTTGACAGGGTTTGGAATACCAGTCTTCTACACTAGTTGAAAGGTTATGGTTTTTCTGGTTAAACTTTTTAAACTGATTCAATCTTTCTTATCAAACCATGAAATAAATGTTGTTGTCCTGAAGAGCCACTCTTCTAAATCTTTTTGCATTAATGCAGGTGATTTTTGGGGCTCTATCCTTACACCTATGTTGTTTCTGGTTTTATCAATGACTTTCCTGATGACTTCAGCACTCAATTTCATATCTATGCTCTTATGGCACAACTATTTACTTCTGTCTTTATAGTAAGTCTTATCAGTTCAATAAGGTTCAATTGGCAGCTGATCTCAAAAGTTATCTAAAATCTTGTAAACTGGAGTAAGGAATGACTTGTTAATCAAAACAAAACGGGCTTTCTACTAATCATGTGAGAGATCACTTCCTATCTACCATCAGTATGGCTGATGCTAACCTCCAGGAGATTGACTCGTTGCACATTCTTGGACTAATATTCTCTACTGACATGAAGTGGATAGAGTATATTTAATCAATTTCTAGGTTTGATGCTTGGAAAATTTGTATACCAAGTTGTGATAGACAATTTTCTCTCACCGGAATTTATTTTGCATATCTACCATTTGTCCACACTTTAAATATTGCTACCAAATCTTATCTAGTGCTCCTGTTATATATTTAAAGATTCTTGATAAAATCACAAGAAAAATCTGCAATGTAAATGGTTTTTTTTTTTTTTTATAAGCGTTTCACCCCGAGCAAGGCATGTCACTGCCACTACTGCGCAGGGGGCTACGTAGAGTGGAGAAAGGCTGATTAAATATAGGAAATGACAGAGGGTGGGTGATAGGCGGGTGAGGATACCGAGAATGAGGGTTGGGTAGATGAGTGTTGTGAGAATAGTTGGGAGTTAGTGTGATAGGAGGTGTCTATTGACCCTACATTTAAACACCTGGAGATTGTAACTGTCGGGAAAGCAGAGTTGTGGAAGGGAGTTCCACAGGCGGGAAGCACGAGAAAAGAAGCTGTTGGAGTAGAATTTACAGTTACATCTTATTTGTTTAACTGTAAAAGGGTGGGACCTAGCTGCTAATCTAGTATCTCATGTAAATTCGTGCTTAGGCGGCACCAGTGATCTAAGCTCATCGGAGCAGAAGCCATGAAAGTACTTGTAGAACAGGCACAGGGAAGTCACATCACGCCGGTGAGAGAGCGGCTGCAGCCGGTCTGCCAAGTCAGTATCAACCACGTTACAGATCCTCCTTTGTATTTTGTCAAGAAGCCCAAGGAGAGCAGCAGGGGCACCCAACCAGATATGGCAGCAATATTCAATACACAGGCGGATGGTAGATTTGTATATGTGCAGAATAGATTCAGGTGGGAAAAATATCCGGGCCCTGCACAGGGAGCCGACTTTCATAGCAGCAGATTTGGCAATGGATTCAATATAGTCATTCCATTTGAGGTCCGCCGAGAGTGTAAGGCCAAGGAGGCGTAGTATTTTACTCTCTGGGAGGCTAGCCTGTCCCATGCTAATGGGAGGTAGATGCGATTGTCTATGGTGATTAGTTGATAACAGCTTTGTTTTAGAGGCATTGAAATTTACCAACCATTTCCTACCCCCGGCCACTACAGATTGGAGGTCCCTTTCAAGTACGGCAACGAGGTTCACTTTGTCGTCCAGACCTGGTTTCTGATCGATGCGGGAGTAGATTGTTGTGTCGTCGGCATACATGCCAACTTGGGATCTAATGGTGTCGGGGAGATCATTAATGTAGATCAGAAAGAACGTGGGACCTAGGATAGAACCTTGAGGGACGCCCACGTTCGTATGGTTTCGACTTGAGTAACTTTCCTATTGCTATAAGTTAATTTCCCTATGCTTTTTCTATAATTGCTTTCATGGTAATTGTTCAGATGAACTTTGATCTATGGTACCTAGACGTTATGAATTTAACCACACTACTGGATTGGCAACAAGGTTTCATTATTTTACAGTTAAATTAGCTAGATATAACCATAAATTATTTGCTAACAGTTAATTTTCTTGCTCTTATCATCTATGGAGCTCTTTTCTGACTTCCTGCTTTCCAGCCAAATTTGATTTTCAAAAATTGAAATGTAATGTCAATCATTATCAACTTTCTTCTTGATTTCTCTTCTTTTATTCATCTCACTTCTTCATAATGTTGCTCTTTTTCTTATTCTTCCACACTAAGTGGCTTCATTGTTTTGCTTGGGATGAAATGATTAATATATATATACACTGCTCAAAAAAATTAGAGAAACACTTCAGAAACACATCAGATCTAAACAGGGGAAAAATGATCTCAAATATCTTTCCTGATAATAAGTAGGTGATGTATTAGTAATAACATGATGCCACATAATTTTATAGAAATGAAAATGATCACCCTATAGAGGGGGTAAATCAAAGACACCCCAAAAATATAAGTGAAAAAATGATGCAGCAGACTGGTCCATTTTGCCAAAATGTCATTTAGAAACTCAAAATGATTCTCAGTAGTTTGTGTGGCCCTTACGTGCTTGTACGCATGCATGACAATGTTAGGGCATGCTCCTAATGAGATGACAGATGGTGTCCTGGAAGATCTCTTCCCAGATCTGAACCAGGGCATCATTGAGCTCCTGGACAGTCTGAGGAGCAACCTGGTGATACCGGATAGACCTAAACATAATGTCCCAGAAGTGTTCTATTTGGTTTAGGTCAGGTCAACGTGGGGGCCAGTCAATGGTATCAATTTCTTTATCCTCCAGGAACTGCCTATATATTCTAGCCACATGAGGTCAGGCATTGTCGTGGAACAGGAGGAACCTAGGTCCCACTGCACCAGCATAGGTTCTGACAATTGGTCCAAGGATTTCATCCAGATATCTAATAACAGTTAGTTTGCCATTATCTAACCTGTAGAGGCCTGTGCATCCTACCAGAGATATGCCCCCCCAGACCATCACTGACCCACCACCAAACTGGTCATGCTGAATGATGTTGCAGGCAGCATAACGTTCTCCGTAGCATCTCCAGACCCTTTCACATCTGTCACATGTGCTCAGATTGAACCTGCTCTCATCGGTGAAAAGCACAGGGTGCTAGTAGTGTAGTTGCCAATTCTGGTGATCTATGGCAAATGCCAATCAAGCTCTACAGTGCTGGGCAGTGAGCACAGGGCCCCCTACAGGACATCGGGCCCTCAGGCCACTCTCATAGAGCCTATTTCTGATTGTTTGGTCAGAAACATTAACACCAGTGGCCTGCTGGGGTTCATTTTGTAGGGCTCTGGCAGTGCTTATCCTGTTCCTCCTTGCAGAAAGGCACAAATGCCAATCCTGCTGTGGGTTTAAGGATCTTTTATGGCCCTGTCCAGTTCTGCTGGAATAACTACCTGTCTCTTGGAATCTCCTCCATGCTCTTGAAACTGTGCTGGGAGACACAGCAAACCTTCTTGCAACAGCATGCATTAATGTGACATCCTTGAGGAGTTGTACTGCTTGTGAAATCTCTGTAGCATCCAGGTACTGTACCATGTTATCAACAGAGGTGTTGATCAAAGACAAATGCAAAACTACAGCAGTAGAAAGTCAGTCAGTAAAAAGTCAGCCAAAAAAGATGAGAAGAGATAAGTATCAGTGGCCTCAATCATTCTTGTTTTATGGGGCGTCTCAGTGTTGCCCCTCTGAAGTACCTGTTGTTGATTTCATTAACAACTAAGCAGCTGAAACAACCCACTCTGCTACTTAACTGACCAGATCAATACCCCAAAAGTTTGACTGATAGGTTGCCATACTCTGATTAAAAAATGTTCCTCTAATTTTTTGAGCAGTGTGTGTGTATATATATATATATATATATATTGTGTGTATTTTGGCAGCATTTTTTCATTAATACAGGTTTCATTGAATAATATAGACAATAGACAAGTTCTGTCTATTTATTTTGTGTAAGATCCGTTCATATGATCTGATTAGCTTGATAGTGTTGTCATGGAAAGACGACAAGAAATCTCAATAATTGTTGATTTTTTTATCAGGTCTGAGCTTTTGGCTTACATAAGCCATTATCAAAGGATGAACATTTAATGTTCAGTGAACATAGAACATTTAAATTATTATTAACAGAATGGAGTTATACAGAGAAAATTAGACGGGTCCATTTTTTGTGTCGCACATGGCTGTAGGCCGAGAAGGAATGGTGGTAGTGGGTTTTTTGTTTAATTGAGTGTATGAGGGATTGGTCTGGGAACTGCTGCTACTATGGTGTAGGGGGTAAGTATAATAACTATGACCTCTCTCGTCGATTATAGGCATTGAAGTATGTTAGTAGAGGTGTCGAAATTTATTTTATTTAGGCTAGGTTTAAACTGTTTGATGTAGATAGCTTCTAGAATTTTAAGTTTTCGTTTATTATTTTCTTGTCTAAGTATATGTGTATTTTCAACAAGTGTTTTCCTAAGAAGTGTGTGTTGATAGCCATGGTGTTTTAAATGTCGGAATATGTTAGAATTTTCATTTAAGTGCAATGTAAGTCTCTGCGAAAGCGAGTTAGTAGTATGTCCATATATACTATATATATATATATATATTCACCATTATTAACAATGATTTGTTGACACTTACCAGGCAGCACTTTGATACATTTTGAGTAAAACTTCACAGGTTTCAATGTGAAAATCTTTTGACTTCTGGTTTTCCGTAGAGAATACATTTTTTAGGGGCCACAAAAGGTAATTATTATTTGATATAAGTTCAGGTGAATATTGCAAGTTGGGTAGAAAAAACAACTGAGTTCCAAAATTTTTTTCCTGTTTTTTCCTTTCATTGTCATAGAGGATAAAACATTTTTTCTTTAATCCACTGTATGCATTACCATTATCATGCAAAAACTAAGGTAGGCTTGGTGTACTCCAAACTTATTCTTAACTGCCATCTATGACTTTGTGGAAGAGCTTGTATTTAAGCAAAGTCCTTTCAATCTTACCAGATACACAGCATCATATTTTTTGAATGCAGATCTGCTTTTCAAGTAGATCACAGTGACACATTTCTTTTTCCACAGAACATTTTTACTTCACATTATTGTAAATAATCAATTTTTCATAACCTGTGATCTTTCTTTTCAAAAATGTATTGTTTTTGTTGTGTTTGAACAAAGAAATGCACATAGAAATGTTAAATAATAAGGCATCCAAACATCATAATGGGTCATGTATTCCAAGTGTTCTCAAATGCCTCACAATGTTTAGATGAGTTCTGTGAAATATCTGGCTTGAATTACTTTTAATCAGCTTTTATTAAAATGTCCAATGGCAAAAAGGCATCTCAGTTTTCTCCATTTTCACTTTTAATGAAAAATATTTAAAATTCACAATCCAGACATCATATAGAAAGCCATGTCATAATGTCACCTTCGGAATATCTATCCCATAAATTTTATTCATGTGTTAAACAAAATTACAGGTCCAAACTACACCAATTGAAAATGGTTTATTCCAATCAAATTCATAACATGGATAATTGTTCCTTTTAAACCACTATATTGAAATATTAGATTATATTTTTTATCTATAAAAAAGTTCATTTTTTTTTTTACAGTGATGTTCATTCTTCGCAAAGCCGAAGCACCACTCGAGACAGTATGTGCTACAGAGTAAGAGGCACAGTTTATATGGGGATGAACCTAAACAAGAACTGGTTACATGGGTTTAAACAAGAATATGTGTGAATGAACCTGGACAGGTTACGTAGGCCTAAACAGGAATATGTGTGGATGAACCTGAACAGGTTACATGGGCCTAAACAGGAATATGTGTGGATGAACCTAAACAGGAACAGGTTACGTGGGCCTAAACAGGAATATGTGTGGATGAACCTGAACAGGTTACATGGGCCTAAACAGGAATATGTGTGGATGAACCTAAACAGGAACAGGTTACGTGGGCCTAAACAGGAATATGTGTGGATGAACCTGAACAGGTTACATGGGCCTAAACAGGAATATGTGTGGATGAACCTAAACAGGAACAGGTTACGTGGGCCTAAACAGGAATATGTGTGGATGAACCTGAACAGGTTACATGGGCCTAAACAGGAATATGTGTGGATGAACCTAAACAGGAACAGGTTATGTGGGCCTAAACAGGAATATGTGTGGATGAACCTACAAAAGAAACAGGTTATGCCTAAACAGGAATATGTGTAGATGAACCTGAATAGGTTACATGAGCCTAAACAGGAATATGTGTACATGAACCTGAACAGGTTACAAGGGCCTAAACTGGAATATGTGTGGATGAAACTAAACAGGAACAGGTTACGTGGACCTACACAGGAATATGTGTAGATGAACCTGAACAGAATACATGGGTCTAAAAAGGAATATGTGTAGATGAATCTAAACAGGAACAGGTTACGTGGGCCCAAAGAGGAATATGTGTAGATGTACCTGAACAGGTTACATGGGCCTAAACAGGAATATGTGTAGATGAATCTAAACAGGAACAGGTTACATGGGCCTAAACAGGAATATGTGTAGATGAACCTAAACAGGAACAGGTTATGTGGGCCCAAACTGGAATATGTGTAGATGTACCTGAACAGGTTACATGGGCCTAAACAGGAATATGTGTAAATGAACCTGATCAGGTTACATGGGTTTAAACAGGAATGTGTGTGGATGAACCTAAACAGGAACAGGTTACATGGGCCTAAACAGGAATATGTGTAGATGAACCTGAACCGGTTACATGCGCCTAAACAGGAATATGTGTAAATGAACCTGATCAGGTTACATGGGTTTAAACAGGAATGTGTGTGGATGAACCTAAACAGGAGCAGGTTACATGGGCCTAAACAGGAATATGTGTAGATGAACCTGAACCGGTTACATGGGCCTAAACAGGAATATGTTTGGATAAATCTAAACAGGGACAGGTTAATAATGTCGTGATCAGAGAAGCTGCCTCTTAGGGTCCAGCTCCACAATGCAAAGTGGTTTATTGGAAGAAGCTGCTCAAATGAAACTTACATACCACCACTGGAATACAAAGG
This sequence comes from Ascarosepion bandense, assembly GCA_037127315.1. Taxonomy (NCBI): domain Eukaryota; kingdom Metazoa; phylum Mollusca; class Cephalopoda; order Sepiida; family Sepiidae; genus Ascarosepion; species Ascarosepion bandense. The sequence continues at coordinate 2,955,501 of JBBBDQ010001153.1, read as the reverse complement.
GAATGAGAGTGGTTTGCTACAATACGTGTGGCATCCTGGAACTAAAGAATGTAGTTCATGCGGACCTTCCAAAATGGCAATAGAGCAGCAAGAGGCTTGTGACAGTATTTTGTCTGTGGGGAAAGAGATTGCAGAGTGGAACATAATTCATCACCCACAAGGATGCAGAGATACTTTGGACTCTATCAAAACTGGAAAGTGAACACTGGGCAGCAATACTCCATTTTTGGCCTAATCTTGCTTTTGTACAGGTAGAAAATTGTAGGGTGGGACAGGTATTTACTGGAATGGTACAGGGAACCAACAATTTTTCCATTATCTTTAACGACCAATTATATGTACAAATTCCACTAGAGGCCTGAGTTGTGTTTGTTGCGCTAAGTGTTTAAGGCAATCAAATTAAACTACAATTACATGGATGCATACACACTCAAAAACTAAAATTAATTTGATCATACCTGAAATTTTATACAGAACTATTCATGATTTTGACTTAATTTTAATTTTAAAACATTTTTTTAATTCCAGTATTTGCTCCTAATTATAATTTCAAAAGTCTTCAAAAAAAAATTTCTATTTAATATAATTTCATTTTAAATATTTCACATTTTGCATTTCTTTATTATTTAGTATTTCTTGATGAACTGAATGTTTTTGAAAACTACAATGAGATTTGTCTTCCTGTGATTTGATTTTAAAAATCATGTCTTATTTCTTTTACATTACTGCTTGAGATTTGTAGCTACCATTCCTTTCTCATAAAACTTTACTTTTCTTTGTCTATGTCTAGCCATATAGCGACATGAAAACAGCTGATATTGAACTGTGGCCAAGTCATGCAAGCAGTCAAAATTCTGGTCATAAGATGACCAAACTGACCAGGAGTAAAAGCCTGCAATTGATCAATACAGAGAGTCTGGGTAAATCAAATTTCATTCCTCAACCTAAACTTCTAGAAAACCTTGAATCATACATGAAGGAGGAATTGGCATTAATTGATGATCCAGATGAAGAAGATAGCAATAGAAGTTTGCAGGTAAGTATGCAAAATGCTTATTATTATTGATCATTTGTATGAAAAGCATATGCTAGTGGTATTATGATTACTGGCATGGAAAATCCAATTGGTCAACAAAGTTCAAATTTTGGTTGAGACTGTTGCATAACATTTTGCATCAATACCTTTGAAAAAGCATGTAGCCATTTCTTCTTCTATTATATATAAAATAGTAAGGTAAACTGGTCTCTTTAAAATTGATAGGGTGTGTCCCCTATAACAGAAAGACAACTCTGAATTTCAAATCAAAGAGAAATCAATAGAAAACCATCCCACTATTTTTTTGAAAAATTATGATTGTAAAAATTTAAGATATTAAAGAAAGGAAACTGTGGAGAGCCGGGTTTCCATTCTGAAGAATAAAAGTACTTAAGGAGGAGGAGGAGGAGGATATTAAACAACCAAATTTTATTCTTATTCAAATCTTTTCAAATAAATATTTTAATTCCAAAATTAATATATGTAAGTGAACATTTAGGTTAACACTCAACATCAACTTCAGGCTATGTTTTTTTTTTTTTTAATCATTTCACTCCAAGCAAGGTATTTTACTGCCACTGTTGCACAGGGGGTTACATAGGGGAAAGTGATGAGAAAGAGGGGTAAGTTATAGGAAATGTCAGAAGGATGGTAATAGACGGATGAGAATACCAGTGTAATGTGGGTAGAGTGAGGGATAGGTTATAGGAAATGTCAGGAGGAGAGTAATAGACGAATGAAAATACCGGTGTAATGTGAATAGAGTGAGGGGTAGGTTATAGGAAATATGTATCATGTTTTGGCTTGACTATTTATATATGCTGATCAGTGGTGCATTATGGGGAGGTTTATTGTATTGGTCTAACAGTTATTAGCTGGGCAGTAACAGTTATGTTTTAAATAATTCTAAGGTTTATTGAATAGAAACAATTGTGAATCCCAATGCGTTTGTGTGGCTATTTTATAGTGATGTTTTTTATCTTTTTTTTACTCATTATTTGTTATTGATTACTTTATTGTTTGTTGTTGTTATCATCATGTTGACTTGTGTTTATGCTTGCACTCTTGATTTGTTCATTTGTTTATTATTTACTTATTGAATGGAATTATTTTATTTATTCTTTATTTTTTATTTTAGGTTTTTTTCATTCACTTTCAGTTTTCAACTTTTAAGTAATGTATTTAAAATTTGTTTTCATGTCTGTTTTTGAGATAAGTTCTGATTGTTTATTTAATAATCTGTGTTGATATGAGGAGGTAATTATATCTATTTTCTCTTCAAAATAAGATGATTCTTTGGCTATTGTTTAATTCTATTAAAGTCATCTACGATGAACTGCTTCTAGAGAACAAAGAAAGTGATTGAAGTAAATACTGCTTGCAACCAGACTAAAATTACTTCACTGGAAAAATATAATATTCCCTCAGTAAAAAGCAAAATCACAGCATTTTTTTATCAAGTAATAAGTATTTCTGTTTGATCTGAGAAGCTTTAACTTACCTCCTGTATTCAACCAGAATTTGCAACCCCAGAATTTCATTTATTCTGATCATTATAGAATTTTCTAATAAATTTAAATTTCCAGAAAACACCAAAACTATACACACGCACACACACACACAAACACTGTGTGCATGCAGTTGTATATATTTAATCTATTCACAGTATTATATTTATATTGTTATAATGTATATTATAATAAAATATATCATTATATGTAATCTGCTTTATTATAATTTTGACACTCATGTGAAAGAGCAAGTGTGATTCTATCTTGGTCTCAAGTGTTAATATTTTATAGTCAAGGATTTTTTTTTAAATTTTTTAGACATTATCCACTTTTACTGAAGAGAAATTAAAAAGTAAATGAATGGATGAGAGCAAGTGACATCAAACTGAATAAGTTCCAGTTGTTGGTTCCAGCTTTCATTTTTCAGTGTGACATAAGTTTTCAGCTTCATTACTGTGTGAACGTGCAATGGGTTTTTCTCAGTTTTCTGTGCACACCAAGCTGAATGAGAATTGAGGTTCAACATGGCAAAAACTGAGTGAGAGAATCTCGTCGTATGTTTATCTTAGGTGTGGTTATCAGAGATTTCAACCCAGGGAAATGAATGCAGAATGTTGTAACTTGCAGAAAAAAGATGATTGGGATAAGAAAGTGAATTTGGTAGAAAAACCTGGAAAGGAAAGGCTTAGAAATGCATACCAATGGCAAAAAAGAAGAGAAACACGCACTGTAGAGAGATTTTAAATAAAGAGAACATATTCAAATAACAAGAAAAAACTAGAGGAAGAATGGAAAAAGAGACAAAGAAAGAAAAGAAGGACACACAGACATACGCACATAAGAAAAAATAATTATTGCCATTGGAAAGTTGGGCAATGTCTTGTAATGTTTTCTATCCCACGACAAAGAAGTTCTACCACCATACCGAGTAACAACTGATTTATTGGTAGTCACTTGACTCTATGCAAAATAAGTCAAGTCTATTCTGCCTGTCACCGCACTTCTTGGAAATGAAAAATTTTTATGCTCTTCAGTGATCTGTGACTTCTTCACATTAAAAGTATGATCTGTGTGTGTAGTTCTTTTTATTAGGAATCTAGATCTGATCTCCACTCACAACTCCATGTCAGAGTTGTGCAAACTACCTTTCCTTTTTTTTTAACTATTGTGTTCATTTTATATCCATTTACCATCCCTATATCATTACTTTCCAACTTCATACTGTTAATTAATTTACTTGTATCCACTTTCAAGATATCGGTTCCTATGAGTCCCTGACATTTTTCACATTTCACTATCATGATGGGAATAATTTTGAAGCATGTGTCCATTTTAAAAGTTCCTTCAAAACAACCTAATATTTTGATGAAACCGCCATCAAACTGTCTTAGTTTAAGCCAACTTTTCTTTCCTTGGTGTTCACCTATTTGTTCCTAGAAATTTATTGCTATTTAGATGACATCACTCCCAGTATCTTCTTGTATAGGAAAAGTTATACCATTCAATTTAATTTTTCCCTGGTCATTTTCTCTTTATGTCTTAGTATCGCAATTCTAACATACTCGTCCTAAAGCTGGACATTTTTTCTTGTCCTGTTCATGCTTTTTATCACAGTATTAGCACCACACAAGTTAATTCGATATGCTGTATGCTTTGACATTACTCTTGGATTTATCGAATTTTCTATCAACACTAATTATTTCAAAAACCCTATAGATGCATCCAAGAACTTTTTAGTCAGTTGTAACTGTTCCCAAAATTTTGTGTTTCTATGAAGCATCACACGTACCTTCAATTAATCTCAACTGTATTAATTCATCTTCAATGGACATTTCTTCAGTGCCAACTTTTTCAAACTCACAGAACCTAGAAGTCTCTTGTAGCTTGGATACGTACTGTATAATTGATTTGTTTGGCTTGTGGTAAATACTTTTCTTCATTGTTTGTGGTGAATATTTTCTTCAGTTTTCAAATTTGCGAGCCTTTATTTTGACCAATAGAAAAAGGGATTAGTTCCAGGCTGAAAAAAAGATCAAGGCAAAGTTTAGTTAGCCCATTTGAAAATTTACTTTGACCAAAAAAATGGGAGTGGCTTATAAGCTGAGAAAAGATAATGAGTTGACGTCAAATTACTATTTAATATAAATAGACATAGAAAGTTGAATCAAAAAGAGAGAGAGAAAGGTAGAGTCCCATGTATGTGAATAACACTGGTATTAAATTACATGCTGATAAATTATCTGCTTCTAATGAGAGCTGGGGAATTTCAAAGAACTCTATTTAACTCTTAAGCTAAGTACTTTAAAATATCCCTTTTTATTCATGTTGAATGCAACTGTATAACTTTTATGAAAGAAATAAACTCTCTCAATTTGTTTTAAGGCATTTTGGAATATTACTTCGTATCAGATGCTTTAATATGAACATTTTCTATTTTTGACAATTCATTGAAACTACAAACCTTTAATGTTTGATTCAGTTAAGTGCCATACGTGATACACGCTTTGGGCAATCATGTCTCATGAGAGACATGACTGACTGGGCAGAAGGTTGCCATTGCTTTCTGTGGTAGACTGGTTGCCAGCCAAGGCTATAGAACCCAATCTGTCCTATTATTTAACACATAACTGGAGGGAAGAGACGGATTAATACCTTTGCCAAGAGTATTTGTGCATAAGTGAATGCAAGGAATTCAACTAGAATTCGAACTCGGCATCTTGATCTCGCGTTCCGAGTCGATATCGACTGCACCACAATGCACATCCATGTTTAATTACTTGTCCTGAAAGAAGCTACTGAAACTTCAAATGTGTAAATATGTAAATAAATTCCTTATCTTGTTTTATTAAAAATATCACGTGTATCTTCTTGCATTATCCCTATATACTTCAGGCTCTTATTTGCTTGCAGAAAACTTTGTTTTCTCTACAATAACCAACTTCTTTTTCAGTCACAAATTTCTCTTCATAATGTTTAAAAATTTGGGAAAAGGTCAAATACTCCAATTATCTGAGATATACCATGACAGAGATCCTTCTGATGGACTCACATCCTGCTAAAGCTAAAAAGAGATTTATAATCTCCTTCTCTCTTCCTGCAACTCTGTGATCTTTTAACTACTTTATCCAGGTTTCTACAAAGTCCAACTCATCCAAAAGTGTTAAAGATCCTATCACAAACACCATATTATTTTGATATCTTCCAGTCTGTGACATAGAAATTATAGCATACTTAATGAATGACAACTCGCTTATTACCAATTGTTCAACTCGATGCAAAACAGAGAAGAACCATTTTGTTCATGTCACTATAGGTCTCATTGTATGTTTACATAGTATTTTATATTATATATATATTACAGATATATATATATATATATATATATATATATATATATATATAGCAAATAATTTGGATAAAACTAGTAAAAAAATAATGATGAAAATGTTTCATCTAAAAGATGTAGTAAGATGGAATTGAACTAATAATAAAAAATAATAGAAATAACAAATAATTAATTGAAAATAATAAGCATAAAATAAAGTTATCTTTTAATGTTGAATTTTTCAGGTTTACCGAAAAACTTTTAATCATTTAATTAACAAACTGAAAACATACAAACATTTGTTATCACGCATTAAGATGCAATACGAAATGGCACTGAATGATCTAGAAAGACAGATTATCAGCTTGAAACCCCTAAAGGTAAGTATTTTTTTAAATATATAAAATGAGAAAAATTTCATATTCAGTATATATTTGTCTAAATACCCATCATATAGACAGAGTACATCTACTTCTAATGCAAAGAAAAACAAAATTATTTTCTTTAAAAGCCAAGATTACATTTAATTTTAAATGTAAAATCACTGGTATTTTTTTTTATTGCTAAATTATAAGTAAATTTTAAACTATTTCTGTGCATATGCAGATGACACTACCATTTACATTTGTCTCAATAAGAAATCTGTAAAGGCTGACAAAGTAAACCTGGCTGCTGCCCTGCAAAAGGACCTCCAATCTGTGATTGAATCGGGTAGGAAATGTGTAAGAGCCACAGCAAAATTCCTTCCTTCAAGTTTCGCTTTTAAATCACACTCACTCCACTGTCAGATCTTTTTCTGCCTGCTCCATCTTAGGCAATGCTAATTTATATCGCACAAGGTCATTTTCAATTGGTTGAATTTCTGATTGGCCGATCAAGCCAATCAGCATAAGCAACCACTCATATCGATGGAACATGCCTCCACGAACCTCTTTTTGTCATGTCTAGTCTCGCAAGAGGCAGCCATGTTTCTTTCTCTACCATCTTGGCAACACTCACCTAAATCATGGACCTACACGCAAGACAAGTCCTTGCACACTTTGCTCTATGAGGTAAGTCTCTTCTTTTGCCACAAAATGGCTCATGAATTTCAATACCTCCAGAACAAAGCTGCTCTCCATTAACCATTATAGACAGAAAAATTCCTGCCTACCACCAGAATGAATGATGCTAGTCTCCTAGAGAGCAACGCAACACATTGCTCCTTCTTGGTCTCACTCTCTCAAATGGCCTCAATAAATCTATAGCTGCATTTGCTAGGAAGGTTGGGTCAGTGTGTCAAGCCAGGAAGTTTTTCTTGTCAGAATCAATTTTACACATTTATAAATCTATCATTCATCTGTAGATTGAATACTGTTGCCATATCTGTTCAGTTACTCCTGCTATTCATCTTGAGGTTCTCAACAAAATCCATAGAAGGATCTGCAATATAATTGATCCTGTCTTGATAATCCACCTTCAGTCCCTTTCTCACTATGATGTGGCTTCCCTCTGTCTTTTTTACAAGTATTTTCATGGCAATTACTCTGAAAAGCTTTTTTACCTGGTACCCCAACCATGTGTACTTGTGAGACTAGATTGACATCAGGATATGGTCATTAGTATATCGGCTGTGGACCTGGCCGATATGCTAACAACCATCTCGGAGTACATATATCAGGCCCTTGATAAGTCCGCCAAGGCTTGTGCTTGGACATCTCCAAGGCTTTTGATAGGGTTTGACATGCTGATCTTCTGCACAAGTCATGGGCTTATGTTATCACTGGACGCTTGCTATTCAATCTTTCCTATCTAACTGCATAATGAAGGTCGTCTTGAATGGGCAGGCCTCCACATCCTACTGTACAAATGCTGGTGTCCCTCAGGACTCTATCCTAGGCCCTACACTCTTCCTTATTTTCATAAAGGATTTCCCAGACGTGATCAAGTCCCAAGTAGGCATCTACACAGATGATGCCACAATTTACTCCTGCATCAGTAAGAACTCCAGCAAGATGGACAAACATAACCTCGCTGCTGATCTTAAGAGGGATGGTGGCCTGGGGAAAGAAGTGGCTTGTAAATTTCAATGTGTCTAAGATGAAGCTGCTGTCTGTCAAACATCACAGGCAACCTCTCCTGCCTCCCATAAGCTTGGACCAAGTGAGTTTAGCAATATACTGCCATTTATTATCTAATTAAATCCAAGAAAGCAACAAATACTTGTTTTCATCTTCTCTAATTGTCTTAAATTTTAGTTAAGGCTGGTAACGGCTTAGTGCACAATGTATGATATACAGGGTGAATGGATGAATTGTGACTTAAATTATAAAAATGAAATTAATGATGACATCTCTGTTTAACAGATATGTTTATCAAAATTACACAAAATATCATGAAACACTAAACAGAAAATTTATTCAATAAAATTTCTATTGGCTTTAACCACGACCTCTAGACAACCTTGAAATCTCCTGGAACTCTTCTTGACAGTCTCTTTGTTTAAGTTGGTGAATGATGCCATAATCTTTGGTTTCAGTTCATCTTTGATGTTACAGGCATTTTTGTTGGTTTTTTGCTCAACTGCACTCCATACATAATAATGAAGGGGTGGGATTGTAGTCTGGTGAGATGTTAGCAAATTTTTGTTTCAAAAATGCATCCCAGAGAAAAAAAGTTTGCCAACCACTGGTCTACATGTTATAACAAAGCTTGAAGAATTGTTATCATTTGTTTGCTAAAATATCTATTCAGGAGATGAGAAAATCTCCATATTTAGTTGATGACATTTTTACTAAGTTATGGTCATATGAGAAGAAATGGAGATTTGTGTTTGAAAAACTGCCTTGGGAAATCTTATATCTTATATAAAAGACAATCAACTTCACCAATAAGGAATACACAGACCTTACTCACCTTGTATCTGATATTTCTTAACTCAGCTTAAAAATTGCACATTTTTCTTTCATTTAACAAAAATCTTGCCTTTTACCTTCATTTATTTCATTTGCAATCAACTAAATGAATAGTTTGCGTTTTAAAGTTCGGATCATTTCTCAATTGTCCTTTTGTTAATAAACTTTGTCAATCTTTTAGGAAACAGTTATTTCAACTGCTGAACTTTATGAAAAGAAAATAATTGAATTTAATGAACAAGTCAAGCCAGGTAATTACTAAATTTGATTCCCTTTTGAATTTTTATATTTTGTTGAAATTCTTTATAATAATCAGGTTATTCAGTTGTTGCTTAGTTGATTTTTATTCCATATGATTGTTCAACTTTAATATAAACTATTTATAAAGAATAAATAATTATGCATATTATACAAATGATACCAATCTGCTCATAACAATGTTGGCTTTAATTTCTAATTATTCCTTTTTTCTTGATCTTCAGTATACTATATATAGAGCAAGTGCTGAAAATTGGTCAAATCAATTGTAATTCCAAAATTGCAAAATTTAGTGTTTAAAGTCTTCAAAATTAGTTTTTCCCTAAAACCTTGAAAATGACAACATCCATGCCAAATTGATTGCCATTGTGTGGAATGTGAATTCAAGACTTAGCGGAAACTACAATTTTCTTTTGCTACCTAGAAACAGTAATTTATAAGCTATCAACAGAATAATTATACTTGAACCTACAGTGTTATATGTGTGGTATCTATATTGGGTATCATCAATAAATATGTAAACAGTATGGACATAGAAAGGCACTTAATATCCTGAACCCTAATCACTTCAGGCCACCAAAAGAATAAGTTGATCAAAATTAAAGAATAGTCCTATGCCCTTAATACGTGCATAATCCATATGAACGTAGTTCTACGGCTCTTTTTTCTTTAGGTCACAAATGTATCTTGATCTGCCAAAGGTATTTTTATTGCCATAGATTTGGGGCATTCTTTTACATATTATTCTACATAACACAAATACCCAGGTCACTATACTGTGAATTTTAATTGTCTCTGTGTTGCTTGTCCTCTCTTCTTAATAGTGGTTTTTCTTTTCTCGGTAACCTCTTGTATCCTTTTTTTTTTTTAATCATTTCACCCCAAGCAAGGCAGAAATACCACTGATGAGCAGGGGCTACATAACTGTAAAACGATTAATTAGAAAAGAGTGAGGAGTACAAACTAGTTAGATAGGAGCAATAGAAAGCTGAGAATGCAGGTGCGATGACAGATACATAGGTGGAGAGAAAGGGAAGGATATACGGGGGTGGGGAGAGAGCTAGAGTCCAGTGGTTAATAGATGAGTATTGACATTGCATTTAAATTTCTGGAGGTTGTGGCCGTCAGGAAAGCAAGAATATGGGAGCGAGTTCCACAGGCGGGAAGTGCGAGAGAAAAAGCTGCAGGTGTAGAATTGTCGTCTGCATTTGGCTAACCTGACTGTGAATGGATGGGACCCAGTTGTCAGTCTGGTTGCACGAGTAAACACCTGTTGAAGAGGCACCAGTGACTTAAGTTCGTCCGAGCAGAAGCCATGAAAGTATTTATAGAACAGACAAAGGGAGGCCACATTTCGACGATGGGGAAGTGGCTGCAGTCGAGCCGCCAGATCAGTACCTATCACATTACAGACTCTCCTTTGGAGCCTGTCGAGAACACTGAGGATAACGGCAGGGGTGCCTGGCCATAAATGGCACCAGTACTCCATGCACGGATGGATGGTTGACTTGTATATATGCAGGATGGATTCAGGCGGAAAAAACATCCTGGATCGACATAGTGACTTAACCTTCTTAGTGGCTTTATTAACTTGCTTGGGATGAAATGATTAAAACCCAAAAAATTAAGTCTAGCCTAATGGCCCAAAGTGATTTAAAGTTAGATTCTCTAACACACAGGTGTTTAAAAATATCTCAAGTTTTAGTTTTGCTACCAATGTTTTTCATCTTCATTTTTCTAACTACACATTATCTCAGAATCTTCTAAATGTGTTTGTGATAATTATCTTATCTCGTTTCTTTTTTTTTTTTTTTTTGTGTGTGCATTGCCGGGTGATAGATATAAAAATAGTGAAAAACCAGAACTCTGAATTGGAACACGAAATAGAATTAATGAGAGAAAAACTGGTTCAGATTGAGGATGAAAGAAAAGAAGCCGAAGAAAAGCTGAAGGAAGCTTATCAGTTATTTCGAGATGAGTATGATGCTCAGCAGTTGCTGAGTATTGAGTATAAAGAGTTGAATATTGTACAGTCAGGCACTCAATCTCCAAGTGATTCCAGCAAACCAGAAGAATCTACCGAGGATTTGACGACTTTAAAAATTGCTCTCAGGTTGGAAAATCTATCAATCTCTCTGTCTACTGTTTGATCATTTTGCAATGCCCAAACATTTTTATAACCTTCAACTTTTGTATGAATATACAATATATACAGTATACAATATATACAGTATACAATATATACAGTATACAATATATACAGTATACAGTACTGTGCAAAATTATTAGGAAAATAACTATTTTATCTTATCTATTTTGTCTAAATTAGGCATTTTGACAGAAAATAAACAATTTAATTAAAGTAATTTTATTTGATTTACTCAACAAATGCTTTAACAAGAAAAAAATACTTGTTAGAAAATAAATTTAACATTTAGCCTTTTGCTTTGATCACAGCCTTCATTCTGTCAGGCATTGACATTACAAGCTTCTTCAATGTATCTAATGGTATCTTCTGCCAAGCAGCTTGTATTTGTTCCCAAAGTGTGTCTTGCAAAGTAACATTAGATTTATGAATTTTTTTATCCAAAATATCCTATAGATATTCAATAGGACTGAGATCAGGGCTTTGAGGGGGCCAATTCAAATTTCAAAGCCTTCTTCCCTCTTCTTTTTTAGTTAAATAATTCTTACAAAGGTTTGGCTTTTCACCCTGAATTTGAATTTCAGTTGGGTTTTCAGGAAAATCACCCCTGTCCTAATACTTTTGCACACTACCTGTAGTGTGCAAAAGTGATAGGACAGGGGTGATTTTAAACTTTATTTTGATGCCTCATAAAATAGTTCTTATCCTAATACTTTTGCACAGTACTGTATATACTAAAACCAGGCAAATGCTATCATTTAGCAAAAAAAAACAAATATTCTTCATGAGGAGAAAATAGGATTCTACTTCTTTTCTGTTTTGTAGAATTCATAAAAATTAACATTCGTATCTATTCAATATATTATTACAATTTCTCTTTTATTATTAATGTCAAGTTCAAAAAAGTTTTTAATTTTAAAAAGCAATTTTACTATACAATTTTTCGTTTGCAATACATTTTCTACTGATAAGAGTATTTTTTTTTAATTGGAAACTTACCAGAAATAAGTGTAATTTACTTTTTATCTTTCAGTCTACAAATTGCTAAGTATATTTTCAAACAGTGTAAACAAATCTACTCTCCATACTCATGATTGTTAATGAAAATGGATCTTGACACATATCAACAATAATAAATTTATAATTGACAACAAAGTTTGTAAAAAAGAAAAAAAAATGCTATCTTAGTTTTACATTTCATAGTTTCCTGTTCGTATAAATAGTAATGTTACTACTTTTCAGATTTATATATCAACAGCAGTTTGAAATATCTTAACTTTGATAGAAAAAATACAGATCAGCTCATGAATTATTTTATCATCAGTATAACATCTGTGAATCAAATCTTAGCCTCTTGCCAAGCATAGATTGATGCTTTAACAAAATAAAAGTGCTTGTCTGGTGTGATATCTTGATATTTTTAAGTTAAATGTTCATTCAGTGCAAAAGCCAAGTAGGTTAATGAGTGGATGAGCGTATGGATCTAAGAAGAGAAAGTAAGTGCAGATTATGGGGATATGTTGGGCAGGGTTAGGGTTGCGTCTAGACTTGAAGAAGTTAAAATGGCATCCTTTGAGTCTATTCCTCAAAGTGGTGGTTCTTAGCAAGAAGCAATCTGAGTGGAACATCTTTCTTGCCAATGGTATACAAAGGGAATGAGGATGATTCAACCCTGTGGATGTTAGGTTCTGGCTGTAAAGATCTGAACTAACGAATGTATTTCATCCAATTGTTTATGATGGGAATAATAATAAATTGGAAATAGGCTTGTAACAGATTTTACTACCTGACAATAAGTGGAAAAACAGCAACCAGGTTGAGAATAATGCGTTGCCCACAATGCTGCATAAATCCATCTGAAATCTGTCAAAGATGGAAAGTGCGAATTGGGCAGCTCCAGCCCAGATATGTCAGCATTACCTCATTTTTTTCTTTCTCCTCTCTGACAGAAAGATAGAGCATGTCAGTAAGATTAAGAAACTTTCTAGAGCTTCTCCGAGACCAAACCATTTTTCCAGCATTTTTAGTGATGGATCAAACATGAATTTGAATCCGAACAGACATTCAAGGTAGGGAGCATCATCAAGAGCACAGCCATTCATCATAACTGGAGAAAATTCAGGATCTGCTTAGTGATAATGGGATGTTAATATCTTGGTTTTGAAGATATTGAATGTTACAATTCAGTTTTTCCCTCACCCCATTTAGCTGTAAAAGCCAGATCCAAAGAGAGATCAACTACTAAGCTCTGATCATCTCGAGTTTGGAGGCACACCCATAAACTGTGGTATCATCTGTATAAATCTTCTAATAATCTGTGAATGTTATTGGGATGATCATTAACTTAAAGCCAAAAGAGGGTAGAACCAAAGAAAAGAGCCTTGGGGAACACTTGCATCGCAAGTACATTAAGGGAGGCTTCATTAAAGTATTTCTTAACTGGTCATATTTGATATGCTGTCTCAAATTATTCAGAAAAATTTTCCAGAAATGAAAATTGCAACTGCTTCATCGTAGTTTGCCAGTAAATTAAGGTAATTCTTGAATTTTTAGTTTCAGTGAAGTGTTCATATGCCTATAAAATTTCACAAAAAAATAATTTTATCTCAGACATTAATGAAAATAATGTAATTGATTCTTCTAAAACTGAATTTTCTCTATTAATATATTTCCATGAATATTTATTTTCTAAAACTGTAAAAGTTGACTGCAAGTTTGAATTCATTATTTGTAGGAAAATATACTAAAAAAATGTATGAAACTGTAAGAAATTAATTTCTGTATTGACATTTACTGAGCTTACTCAAGTATGGGGCCAAATCAACAGAAATGAAGACATAGAAAGATTTTGCCATGTTAATCTCTGAAGGAGGAAGGGCAGGCTCCCCACGAGAATCCACATTTAAAATCTAGAATTGAGTGTTTTGTTACTTGTGTTTTGCTAATAGACATTTTAGGGTTGGGTCTTTTAGAGAAAAGAAAAGAACTCAATAGAACATTTTGGCACTGTATACTGTAGCTAAGTCACAATTTCATTTTCTTGGGCAAAGATTTCAGTGTAACTTTTGACACACTTGCCAAACATTGACTGAGAAGTAGTGATTACTTGTTCAGTAGGGTGCTTCAGGTTGATTTTAACTTGTGCTGTTTTCACTGAGAAAGAAAAATCATAGTTGTACTCATTGATTTCACAAATCACTTAACTTTCTTTATATGAACTCTTACTTTGTACATTTATTGACAGTGTCGTGCTTTTGGCAATATTATTAAATGTTCTGAAACTCTTGCATATTTTAATGCCAACTAAGATATTACTAGCATCATCAATAACAAGACATTCAACCCATTTTCCCATGAGAAATCTGTGCATTTTCTTACTGAAAGCTTATATTGATTATTGCCATGTGCACTGCTCTGTGTTCTTTATTGAAAAAAGCTTAAAAAATAAGTTTTATTTCTACAATTTAATCAACACCCTAATGTATGGTTAAGTTTGTATTTTTAGTCAAACACTGCTTTGACTTCATTCAAAAAAAGCCACCAAAATAAGAAAGGACAAAGTTCAAAGGAAGATAAGCAAACATCAACAATACTGGTGTCTTGATTTTATGCTCACACCATTTTATTACGTTCATTGTATGCCAAAATATCTACTATTGTTCAATTCGGTATTATATTCAGCCTTCATTAATGAAATCTCAATATATATATATATATATATATATATAAATCCTCAGAGAACACTCTCATCTTTGTTAAGCTGTCAGAAATTTGTTTGTAGCCTCTGAACCATTCTATATGAATTTTCTTTGTACTCATCATTTCTTTATCTTTGCTACACCAATTTGTAGACAATCATCATTGACAAGGTTGTAAAAGTTTTCACAAATGATTAGTTCTTAGTTTAGTTGGACTTTCTGAAAACTTGGGCAATTGAAACACTTCCTGTATAATAGCTGTCCCCAAAACCCAATCCAACACTTCACCAAGTGCAATAGTTTCTGAACCCATGAGATTCCTTGTAACAGGATCAAGCTCTTTTGATAACCAACATATTGGAGCCATTTTGTTCATAATGCCCCTCACAAGGAGAACACCACCACTTCCAGGTGAATATAAATGGCACCAGAATAGCAGATAATGCTGAGATCCATGGGTTTGAAGAATCCCAAAGATGATATGAAACCTTTTTTAGACTTCAGCTTTAATAATGTTTTATTAGCCTCAAATAGGATTTTTACATATGTGATTTGGCAGATTTTTTCAAAACTAAACATGTGACTCTTTGCCACAGTTCATTTATCTTTTCAGTGATCAACCATCTTGATGATGTTTTTTAACTTGTTTAAAGTAACACATTTATATGCATCATAATTTTTCACATTAAAATATATTTCTTTTTGCTTACTTACATCACTTCTTTTACTGTTTTTGCTCATTGATCTTCAGAATTTTCTTGACTTACCTCTTCTGATAAAATACGATTCCAATTAATATAAATAAGATCTTCATTTTCTCCATCAGGTATTCAACCAATGACTACTTTTCTGTTGACTTTGGCGGTATCTTCATAATTTTTCCCTTTTTTTCTCTCATGACATCCACTTATTTTATGCTCTACAATACAGTTTCTACTTATTTTTGCAGTTTTTTACTTTGAAAAAAAAAATCACCAATATTATCATTTCCTTCATTAAGTATCCTATTTTCTTGAATCAAACCCTTATTTTCATCATTAGAATTGTATTTTTTTTGCATCGAGGGTTCATTTTCATCATCTCTGCTTCATGTTTGGTAAATCTATGTACAAGTCTAAATTTCCAAATTTTCATTTAGAATAAAGTTCCTACCTCTTCCAAATGTGTCACAAGTGATACAAAAAAAATATTTTTGTCACAGAAAAAGATAGTTCTGCTACCAAATATTAGTCAAACAGTGAATTACTATATCTTTATTTGAATAAGATTGCCCAAACAGTGTCAGATATATATATATATATATATATATATATATATATATATATATATATATATATATGTGTGTGTGTGTATTAAACAACCAGAACCAGAGTTCAAAGGGACATAATCAATCATTAACTTGTGTGACCTGATAGGCTTTAACCTAAAACTAATTTGCTTCTTTTTCTTCTCCTGAGGATTAAAAGCATCTCACTCACACTGAAAATATCATTCATCCAAATAGGTGGGTAGGGGTTATACTGAAAGGCAGCATTCCCCTGTTGTCAATTTAAAAAGAGTGTGAGATGAAGGTTGAGAAAATTTGAAAAGTGTCTCAGAAAATAATGGCTTTGTCCATTGTCGAGAGAGGGCTACGTCATTGGCATCCAACACTTTGTTGTTGAACCAATAATTTCATTGGCTTGGCCTGTCACTGAACTTTACCAAAAGAAGAGAAAAATTGAATCTGTTCACCGATAGGACAAATAAAAGAGTTTTTTTTTAAATTATTTTCAGCAACAAAACAGCCTGCTTTGTGAACAGAATCCCTCACCAAAGAATGTGACGTAGCACTTTGAAACCAAGCATCGGATGAAAAGTTTCATACAGCAGCCAATTTGATAAATAAATCTTGACAAAGGTTTTTTATTTCAAATATCCAATACAGAAATTAAATGATAAAAGGGATAAATTTAAAAATTTCTAAGTAAATTGCTACAAGTAAGAACTCATTCATTAAGAAGCACATGCTAATTTTATGTGCCAGGATTATGTCCTGAGAAAAGGTGAATAATGTCAGTCCCTCACACATGATGATGCAGAGAAGAGTAGTTGACATTGCTGCAAACTTGACATCAATTTAAGTTGAGGACTAGAGGACATGAATTTATGCACTAGCAATGTATGACGGCACCGCCTACCCAAATACAGCTGAGTTTCATCTTTTTATTCAGAGAGTAGATAAAAATTTCAACATGTGTGAAGAACTTGTTAGCAGGAGCCAAGGTTAAGGAAGGGTGGGGCAGGTATTAAAAACTGGATCTAAGCTTTTCTTTTCCAAAAGTAAAAAGTAAACACTCAACACCAGTTTAACCATTATGAAAAACTATACAAAATTTTTGTTTTTGATTAAAACATACCTTGTTTCAAATGCATTTACACCATTTTTTTAATGTAATTTACTCTAAAAATGTACTCTTATAGCTTGCAACAGATTTCTCATAAAATGGTGTGCTTCGACATTGTATTTTTATAAGTAGTCTAATATCTAATTCTACATGTCAGTGGTTGCTTCAGAACATAACACTTAATTTTGCAACTCTGCCTTTGAATAAGTTAAAGCTGTGAAATAGATGAAAAAATTCACAGACAACATTCAGTGTAGTAACAACTTCTTCCAGTGATAATGCAGAAGTATATGCAATTAGTGGCAAATAATCTAAAAACCAAACCTGATTTGCTGTCTCTAATGGTCAGAAAAGTTTGTTGAATTATCTGTGAATAATAGATATTTTTTATGATACTGTCTTGTTTGGAAAAGCACATGCTTTGGTATGTATAAGACTAACTTCATCGAAACTCTAAGACTTTTGGCTATTGTGTGACAAATATGGAGTTGAAGAAGTTTAGTCACATGCTCATAAACTGGGAATTGCTTCATATTTCTTACCTCATACCAGAACTGATGAATTGTGAGCACATTGTGGTGCTTTAGTATGCACTGGGTTTGAAATTGACCTGCCATCAACTTTTAATACTTGATGCAGACAAGTTGGACAATAATTTTGAAGCCTGTGGTCAGTTGTACCAATTATTGACATTCTATTTGTTAAATTACTTGTTTTATGTGCAGTATGGACATATTCATCATTAACAACAACTTAACCAGATAACATAAATGTAGGAAAAATAAGGAAGGACATAATGTTAACCTCAGGGGAGTTAATGAAACTGCTGAAGGTTTAAGTTAACTTACAATTATGATAACAGGCTTTTCCCTCAAGTTTCCACGGACCTCTTGGAGTATTCTGTTTCTGAGGATAAAATTAAATGAGATCCTGAAAATCTTTGGCTACTCAAAGAACTTTCACTTTCTTCAGAAATAAATTTACTCCAAAAATGTCACTAGTTGTACCAGCTTATTGTACCATTAAAAAACATAACCTTGTAGACCAAGAAAGTGTGCTTGTCTCTGTGTAGGTTGTTGTGCAAATATGTAAATTTCCTATTCTGCACAGCTGCAGACACCATTGGAATGGTTGTCAACTAATGTGGATATTTCATATCAGCTATTATCAAATAGTTATAAGGTTATCAATTCTTTTCTGCTATCTTAAGCATAATTTTGAACAAACATACTTTTTCTTTATTTTTTATGTCTCTAATTTTATAACAAAGAAAATTTCTCAAAATTTATTAATGCCTTTTTTAAATTTATTTTTTATTCAGAAAATTCTTATCTCTAAAACTAAACAATACGTGACATTTTTTTGTTTATCTTTACCAATAAAGTTCTGCTGATTGGTCACCATCAGAATTATTTATTTTCTGAAGTACATGTTGGTTTACATACAATGCATAAAATACTTGTTACATTAATTTGTAGTGACAATCAAAATAACATTATACAAAAAAATGTTCAAATCACTGTTAGTGAAACTTTTTTTACAAAAACTTTAGCCTCCTGGAGGCTAACCCAAGCATTGCAGATATGAGGCAGAAAGGGTTCACTCAGACAAATAATAGAAAGCAGTTTTGTTTTTGTGAAGTTAAAATCAACAATCTATTACTTGTTCCAGTTAACAATGGATTGTTAGTCATATTTTTTTTTTAGACCAGCTGCAAATTTTGCCTTATCAAACCGCTCAGTCCTTCTATTATAAGGCAAAGGGCTGGGTAATCAGTATAAATGCTGAGTTAAGAACTGATGTCATCAGCAAGGTCACTGATGAAAATTAGGAACAATGTGGGTCCATAAATGGGGGAGGCCTGCATTAATAAAAAAAATCATCTAGAAAAGTGACTGTCCAAGACAGCTTTCATTTCACAATTTGATGAAAAAGACTGAATCAATTCAAAAATTCATCCAGTAATACCATAACTTGTTGTGAAGAAGACCCATATACAAAATCCTGTCAAATACCTTCAAGACATCCAAAGTAGCCCCAGCTTTACCATTCTAGACTATT
The DNA here is from genome assembly GCA_037127315.1 of Ascarosepion bandense. Lineage (NCBI taxonomy): Eukaryota > Metazoa > Mollusca > Cephalopoda > Sepiida > Sepiidae > Ascarosepion > Ascarosepion bandense. Next base: position 2,936,185 of record JBBBDQ010001153.1, on the reverse strand, counting down.
TAAACAATAACCATTAAAATATTAACCTTTGACCCAGAGAAGTGAAAGCCAATTGCTTATCTGAAAGAAGACCCTGTGAGATGCTTGACCAATTCAAAGGTTGATTAGATCCTCTAAGGACTTTTCCAAAAAAGTGGCAGAAGGATGCGCGTCCAATAGTTAGGAGGATCAGATGGTTTGCCTGAGTTCTTAAAGGCAGGGACTACAAAAAACAATTTCCGAAAAGCTGGACAGCAAGAAGCAGCAAGCCACATTTGGAAGACAGTTCAGGAGTGCATTTCTTAAGGACTATTGCAGGAATGCCATCAAATCTACATGCTTTGAGGGGATCTAGTTTAGAGATGATGGCAGGAACTATGGACAAAGTTATATGCATATTACTCAATACTCCCTCAGTTCTAACTTGAAAATTAGGCAAAAATATGTCAAATAAATTAAGAATTTGAGGAGAATTTATAAGCAAAACATTCTGTTAAAAGAAGTTAGTACCTCAAACTGATTGAAGAGAAGAGAAATAGAAGACTTTCTTTTATTTAACACAATATTACAAAGACACCAGTAGTCACAAGAGCCAAACTTATTAAAAGCTATTAGGTTTCTCATTCTATTTACAAAGGACATGTTTACAATTCTTACAAGCAGTTACAATTCTGATTTTAATTTCCAAGAATATACAAAAGCTGAGAATACTGGTTTTGATCCAAGAAAGCTCTACGGTACAATTCTCAATGGGAAAGTTACAAATCTCAATCCAAGGAGCATATTGTAGAAAGTTATGAAATGAATTCTAGTTGGTATGCTGATGACAAACAAGTGTTGTGAATAGGAAATGCCTTTGTAATAGACGACGCCAAAGAAATATCAACAGAAACTACTATTGTCAAGAGGACAAAATTGTGATGCTTGATAAGAGCTATTAGAGGAGGTAAGAGTAGCCTATCTAAGCGCTACCAAAGAGTTTGGGTACCTTCCTACCTGTTTAATACAGCAACCAGAGAACTGCTAACCTGAAACTCTCATAATGAAAAATCACAGTCACTGATCAGTCAGATGACCAAAAAGTTAAGTCAATAGAAGAAAAAAAAACAGTAAACAAGAGATAAACTTCTATTCCTGTTCAATAAACATTCAAGAATTACTGACTGGATCGTAGGCAAACCTTTCTACTCTTATTAGCCTGCTCCCAACACAGGAGGCTGGTCGCTGTTATCATGACACCATTTCTAGGAAGGTTACTGAATAAGGCTTTAGACTCCTTCCAGGCAAACAGGGAATTACTGGATTATTAAAACATCTCTGCAGGTTATCCCAGAACTTGGAATCAAAGAACTATTAATATAAAATTAGATCAGTCAATCAAGTTAAAATGAATAAAATTTGTCAATAAATATGAAAAGAATATTTATATATAGAATAAATAAAATAACATAAGGTTACTATCAAAGAACCATTTTAATTATTGTTTTTGATAAGTAATATAGGGAAATCACCTATGTAATAATTTTAAATTTGTTAAAAATAATAAAAGCAAAATAATCATTGTGACTAAGTTATCTATCTATCTATATATATATATATATATATATATATATTAATACAGGTTTTGTTGAATAATATAGACAAGTTTTGTCTATTTATTTTGTGTAGGATCCTTTCATATAATCTGATAAACTTGATAGTGCTATCATTAAAAGACGACAAGAAATCGCAGTAATTGTTGATTTTTTTTTTATCGGGTCTGAGCTTTCGGCTTACAAAAGCCATTATCAAAGAATGAACATGTAATATATAGTGAACATAGAACATTTAAATTATTAACAGAGTAGAATTAAACAAAGAAAATTAAACCAAAGAGACAAGTCCATTTTTAAATATATATATATATATATATATATATATATATATATATATATAAATGTGTGTGTGTGTGTGTCTGTATATGAGCACATGTCCAAGTGGTTAGAATGTTCACTTTCTGACCATGAGGCCTAGGTTTGAATTTCAACATGGTCAATAATGTTATCAGTCTGGAGGAGATGATCCCAGCTTATGGCACCTTTTGAAAGTGCTTGCAAGCCATACCATGGATTGACCACATTTGTGAGTGAAATTGGGTAGATGGGACCCTTTGAGCACTGTTGATGGTTGTATTAACACAAAGTCATGAATCATCATGACTGAGGGTTTGAGTGGCCTGACCTTATTCATGCTAGATAATGCACTCTCTCCTGGAAACTGTAACTAAGGTCCACTCAGCATAGTTGCAGTTTAAACCACAGGTGGGCTCTGTGGGTGTTAAGCAAATGTGCCTGAGCAGTCGTCTGCAATGGGGATTAGCTAGGATATGAATGACTAGCTATACATTCATACATAGTTATATGACAAGGTTTTTTTTTCATCTGCAAATTGTTAAAAAATAAATCAAACTATAAAGAAGAAATGAATGTCAAAAAAAGCTTTCCTTGTGACTGAAATAGATGCTTGCTGGGAGGTTAGCATTCAAGCTCAAGTAAGAGTGAAGACATTGAATGAAGGAAAGCCCTCCCCATTTAAATTATCAATGCAACATATTCTTCCAACTCTGCCTGTTATGTTCTACCAAGTTCATCCTATTAAATATAGACATCATGCAAGCCAAACACTGATCACTTTTACTGGTAATGACTAAATTTAGCTGATTCTGGCACAGGGCTACAATGATAGTCACTAAGTAAAGATTAAATTCACTAGACTATCAGAATGGTTTACCAGACTATCTTGATAACCATGCTCTTTTCATCATAAAATTTGTCTTTAACCTCTCTATTGGGATTGATGAAATGGTTTTTCTATTGTAGAAGCAAGAGAGGCACTTTTGTAGTATGAAAGAATGAGAGAAATAAAGTTTCTAATGTCACAACGACTGCCCAAAAAAATACCTGATAAGGAATTAAGAGAAAGACTTCTGAACCTGTGAAAATGTCTTGGGGATTTGTGAAAAAAATGTTCTTAAATAATTCACCAGACTTCATGTAGTAACCAAATGGTCACCTGTATCCCATCTCAGATTAGAGATGTATTTCTCAAAGGTACATTGCTTAAATGTAAAGTAGGTGGCCAGGGAATATTTTAATAATAGAATTTCATTTCTTTGTTTTCAGTCAGTCAGTAGAGGATGCAAATGCCACGCAAGCAAAACTTGATCAAATGATTGCTGACTATGCAGATGTTGTTCCGAGGCGGGAATATGAAACACTGGAAAAAAGATATGCAGTAAGCATTTTTCAACTGGAATCTTTTTATCATAGTTTGACATACCAGGTTCCGTTAAGAAATTCTATTCTGTAGAACGTATGCCTAATTGTCACGCAACAACTTATAAGAATTTTAATTACTATAAAAAGGAAGTTTTTCTATATGTAGATTTTTTACTTGACTTATGTAAACACTTTGATGTAAAAGATAATAATTAACTTTTATTTTCACATTTGAATTTTTCATTTTATTTTATTTGCTAACATGTATACTTAGGTGCATCAATGTCAATAGCCCAATGATGAAAACAGTATTTAATTTATACAATAAATATTTATTATCAATATGATTACCTTTCTTGGCAATGCACTTAATTCAGTGATGAATATGTAGGTACATCAATATGTCTGAAGCCTAATGATGACAGATATTTATTTTCTATGATTGTCTTCCTTGTCAATGGGGGAATATTAAGCCCATAAATCAATTATTATAGACCAAAATTTTCACATCACAATTGACCTGATAACTATTTGTCAGGTTATAGACTTATTGATCTAGATGCTTGTATAACTAAAGACAGCTTCTTTTCACCCAAACTTGCCATTAACAAAGAAAAAAACTTATTTAAACTTGATTTCAACCCTTGAATGAACTAACTTGGTCTTATTCTGAAATAACAATTTCTGCATGCCAGTAATTTTTAACAAATTAAGATGATCATAATTTTTATATTTTGTAATTTTTTAAATTTACAAACATGTATCAATCTATATTCAAACTGACATGCAGTTCTCAACTGAATATTAATATATATGCAATGAATGACTCATCATTATGGCTAACATAATCAGAAGAACTTTCTTACTGAGCAAGGACACAAGTACATGCAACAATAGTTGCAATGATTGACCTGTTGTTATGACTCACATAACCTAGAGAACTTTTTTACTGAGTACAAGAACAAGGAGACAAATATATGCAACAATAGTTGCAATGAACGACCTGTCATGATGGCTCACATAACCAGGATGACTTTCTTACTGTGTTTATGAAAAAATACAAAAAATATATGCAATGAATGACCTGTTGTTATGGCTCACATAATCAGAAGGAATTTCTTACTGAATACGAAAACAAGGACACAAATATATGCAATCAGTCAGGTTAGTGTTTGCTCCTTGATGCATGTGCCATCTAATTGTTGTATGATACCCAGAAGATGTTATCCTGAGTATCTTCATCACAATATCCGTGCCAACGGACATTAATACAAATAAGACAAACCCCAGAAGACAGAACAACAAATAGAAGAGAGGAGAGGTTCAGTCTTTAGAGTCGCAAAGAGCACAGTACAATAGTAATCATCAATGACACTGCAAATTCTAATGCTGACTGCTATTAGTCTTTATTTTTATAGCTATTTCAGTCCAAAGACCATTCTATTCTTGAGAGTGCTAGAGAGGTATTAGCCTCTTTACAACAGTAACCTATTACATGTTATATGCTTTTTTTAAGAGGAAATGAACACTAGCCAGTCATCACTATCACCCTGCCATGACACACCATCAGCATCATGGGAACTTATTTGTAAACAATAATGAAATCTTCTGCCAGAAGCTGACAAAATAATGTATTCTTTTCAGCTTATTTGAATATTACCATTATTCTTGTCATTGCTTGATTCATTTTTGAAGACTACAGGAAAAAGACACTAATTAAAATTCTACCAATAAGTCAGTAAATTATTAGAGATTCCCTTTTTTTCTTTTTTTTTAAGCATTGTTAGGATTCTTTCATAAACTCAAGTTTAGTAACTTGTAAACATGACATAAAGTATCTCCCTAAATTCACTCATTCGTAGATGTTCCACTACCCAGTGCCAGACAGGGGTTAAAATCTTATTGAAACCTAAAAAATGTTACTCTACCATATCTAGTATTAAATAGCCTGCATAGTTATCAGTATTCTAAAAAGCTTTTATATTGTTGTCCATTCTTTAAATCAAAATTCATCAAGTTAAATGAATTAGCAAATGATCTTTCCTGAATATATTCATCAGAAAATCTAATGAATCCATAGGAAGTCTTCATTTTCACTTTTACTTTGAAATAATTTACACAGGACAATATTTTTTTAAATAAAAATGCAGATGGTTTCATTTCTCAGAAAATGTTAATCATCTTGCTATTAGTTACTGAAACATTATCTTTTCAGTTCCATTAATCGCAACTTAGGCTATCAATTATCCCACCAATTACATTTGTATTGAACCAATTTAGAATGAATATCATTAAATGGATTTATGTAAATTTATGCAAAGTTTTCAATTATCTTTTTAATCTTTACAGGAAATGACAAAAAACAATGAAACTTTATCAAAAGACTTCAACATATTGAAAGCAGAACAGAAGTAAGAAGTCCTGTTATAATTTTATCAAATTGTTCGTTCACATAGAATATATGTTTTATTTATTTATTTATTTTTTTTTTGCTTATAATCATTTCACCCACAGCAAGGCAGTACCACCACTGACAAGCAAGGGGTTACAGTGAGAGAAAAGAAAAAAGGGAACAAGTTCAAAGAGATTTCAAAGAAAGGATAAGAAAAAGATTGGAATCTAGGAGATAGAAGATGGCAGTTGATATTATGATTAAACTTTTGGATATTATAGCTATCAGGGAAGCAAGTATATGGAAGGGAGTCCCACTGGTGGCAAGTGTGAAAAAAGAAACTGATAAAGTAGAAGTGTCAGTTACATTTGACTACTTTGACATAAAAGGGTGGAACCTAGTTGCCAATCTAGTAACATGCTTAAATTCACGTGATTGGGGTACTGGGAAAAGAAGCTGAGGTCGATCTGCTAAATTGGAATTGATTGCATTGCAGATTTTGATTTGTCAAGAACCCCAAGATGAATAGCAAAAGCACCCAACAGTATTAAATGCATGGACGAATGATAGATTTATAAATGTGTAAGATGGATTTTGATAAGAAAATCTTCCTGGCTCAATACAGTGACCCAATCTTCTTAGCAGTAGTTGTTAGCTATTGATTTTATGTAGCCATTTCACCAGAAGTCAGTTGATATAGTCAGGCTACAGAGATGCAGTGTGTTGCTTTCTAGAAAACTAGTGTCATCCATACTTATGGAAGGTAGAAAAGGTTCTCTATGGTGGTTAAAGGAGAGCAGCTTCAATTTGAAAGTATTAAAATTTACGAGCCACTTCTTAGCCTAATCCATCACAGATGGAGGCTCCTTTCTAAGAGCAGCAGTGAGTTTTACTTTATCAGCCTGAGTAGATTTCTTATTAAGATGAAAGTAAATGGTGGTGACATCAGCATAGATGCCTACTTTTTTTAATTTTTTTTTTTTTAATCGTATCACCCCAATCAAGGCGGAAACACCACTGATGTGCAGGGGGCTACATAAAAGTAAAAATATTAGGTAGAAGAGAGTGAAGAGAAAGACGAAGCAGTTAGAAATGAGTAAGAGAAGGATGGGAATACAGGTGTGATGACAGTTGCAAAGGTGAAGAGCAAGAAAAGGATATACAGGGTGGTGAAGAAAGAACTAGAGCCAAGTGGATAAGAGATGGCAATTGACATTGCATTTAAATTCCTGGAGGTTGTAACCATCAAGAAGGCCAGAATATGGAAGGGAGTTCCACAGATGGAAAGTGCGAGAAAAGAAGCTGCTGGAGTAGAATTGTCATCTGCATTTGGTTGATCTAACTGCGAATGGGTGAGACCCAGTTGCCAGTCTGGTTGCACAAGTAAACACCTGTTGCAGAGGCACCAGTGACTTAAGTTCATTGGAGCAGAAGCCATGAAAGTATTTATAGAACGGACAAAAAGAAACCACATCCCGTCGGTGGGAAAGTGGCTGGAGTCGAGCCGCCCAGTCAGTACCTATCACAATACGGATTCTCCTTTGGATCCTGTCAAGAACACTGAGATGAACTGCAGGAGCACCTGACCATATATGGCAGCAGAACTCTATGCACAGACGAATGGTTGATTTGTATATATGTAGGATGGATTCAGGTAGGAAAAACATCCTGGCTCGACACAGTGACCCAACCTTCCTAGCAGTGGATTTAGCTATTGATTCAATGTAGTGATTCCACTTGAGATCAGAAGAGAGGGTAAGGTCAAGGAGGCACAGTGTGTTGCTCTCAGGGAGACTCGCTTTGTCCATACTTATGAGAGGCAGGAGAGGTTGCCTGTGATGATTGACAGACAGCAGCTTGGTCTAAGTGATTACGTCAGGAAGATCATTGATGAAGATCAGGAAAAGCATAGGACAATAATTGAGCTTTGAGGGACATCCACATTCATATGTAAGGATCTGGAAGCATTCCTGTTCAAAATGGCATTCATTTCATGATTTGATAGGAATGATTGGATTAAATAAAACACTCGTCCAGAAATAATGCAGTCCTGTAGCTTTCACAAAAGTCCAGCATACCAAACCCTGTTAAATACTTACGAGATATCCAGGACAACAAGTTAAGCTTTGACGTTTTTATCATAAGCCTTGTATATACAGGGTATCTATAAAGCCTGTGTGCTCTTTTAAAAATGTATAACTTTATTTGTATTTGTTATAGCAATAATCCGTAAAAAATGAGCTTGGACAATTAAACTTGAAGGATAATACAGTGTTTCAACAAGATGGAGCTCCTTTGCTCTGCATGTTAGACTGTTTCTAAATCAGGAATTTCCTAACAGATGGATCGGAAGGGGTGAATCATTTTATTGACCTCTCCGTTTGCCAGATTTGACTGCCATTGGATATTTTTTCATGTGAAAACCATTGTGTATGCAACCAAACCTAGTTCATTAGAAGATTTGAAAGCTAAAATAACTAATATGATTTCAGGCATTACTGTAAATCAGTTGGCAAACGTTTTCCGTGAACTGCAAAATCGTATTATCCTTTGTATTGCTAATGATGGAGGACATGTGGAAACTTAAATAAAATTTCAATAAAATCTTTAAAAATATAGATTTAATTCTTTCTAATCCTTTTTACAAATTCTATCACAAATGCAAATAAAGTTATAAATTTTTTAAAGTGCACACAAACTTTATGGACACCCTGTATATTCAGTGATGGCCATTAGCACATCAGTGGTAAACTTGGTGTGAAAGCCATGGTGCTTGTCGAGCGTGAGAGGATGAACCATTTCAGCAATGATAATAGCCTCAAACGCTTTGCCAAAAAGCAGTAAGAGGCTGATAGGGTGATAATTGGTCTGGTCAGAGGGCTACCCAAACCTTTCAAAAGCAGGAACTACAGAAAAGGACATTCGACAAGTAGGAAAACAGAAAACAGCAAAGCAATAGTTACGGAGTTTGAAGAGGAAAAGAGAGAGTTCAGTGGCATATTTATTTAAGACAATAACTGGAATGCCATCACCTTTGCTTTAAACTACTGACCAGACTAAAAATAAACAAATAAATGATAGAGAGTCGAAAACAATTATTTCTCATCAGTAAGAATCAGGCTTCTTGAATTGATTTGATAGGGTAAGCATATGGGCACATCATATTGTTATGAATTTTTAAATCCCAAATCAGAGGTTAGCATTCTCATAAAAAAAGGAAAGATAAGAAAATGGTTTTATTTATTAAAGTAGAAATAGCAGACTTGAGTGCTTTCTCATTTGATCATGAACTGTTATAAGATTGTAAATTTCGAGTCATAGGTTAGACTTATCATAAAAATGGAAAGATAAGTAAATGAAGCAAATGGTTTTAATTATCAAATTAGAAACATTTAATTTTATATTGGAAAAATTAATATAACACTACAACTGACTTGGTCTATATCAAGCAACAATGCTACCTACCAAATACCTTTTTAAGCTACTATGATGATCACTATTTATACAAAGCCCCAACACCCACACATGACCAACAACATATGATGTTGCAATGACATTACACTCGCCATTGTATATGACTTAGTTTAAATGAATTTCTTCATCTATTTGTTTTTTCATATTTCATCCATGTATCCTGTAGCCATCTTCAGGGGTCTGAGAGAATGTGAAGTGCAGTGGGAGGTCACAGTAGCTGTGTAATGTTTATTGAGAGACCCTTGCCAGAACCCACAGATACATTAACCTGACAAAGAAAAAATACTTCCCTAGAACATGATTCAACAACCTTTTGAAACTCTAAGGGTACATAGCTAAAATGTTATGTAAAAACAAACAAACAACAAATAAATTAATCTGAACAAAATCACATTCAACAAGTAAGACTTATTACTTAGATTTAAGCTATCAGATTATCAAAATTATTAAGCTATCAGATTATCAAAATTATTAAGCTATCAGATTATCAAAATTATTAAGCTATCAGATTATCAAAATTATTAAGCTATCAGATTATCAAAATTATTAAGCTATCAGATTATCAAAATTATTAAGCTATCAGATTATCAAAATTATTAAGCTATCAGATTATCAAAATTATTAAGCTATCAGATTATCAAAATTATTAAGCTATCAGATTATCAAAATTATTAAGCTATCAGATTATCAAAATTATTAAGCTATCAGATTATCAAAATTATTCTTTAAATAAATGATTCTTTTTTATACATTTAGTCAAACAGAGCTTTAGATTTACAAAATATATCAATAGATATTTTTTATCGTAATCCAATTTTCATTGTTTTTCTCTTTTTGCATAAATACACGAATATATTTTTTCGGTTCAGTGGTACTTACTCCAACTTAATCTACATTTGCTCAATTTCAGAAATAGATTATTTTTCAAGTTCTATTTAATAATGGTCCCAAAGTTCAAGAATATTGAAACTAACAATTTGGATATGCCAAAGGAAAGCTATAAAGTGTTTCCTTTAAGTGACAAGAAAAAACAAATTATATACTATGATTACCAAGATCTTTGGTTATAATGAATCTCCTTTTTGTCATGCAACATTTATATAGTATATTGTTATAATTGTTCTATGTCAGTCTCCTACTGTGGCTAATTTCTAAATTAACTTATACTGTAATTATATATATGTCAAGGGAAATATAATATATATAAATTTTGTTACTGCATGTGGTTGCCAGCATCTTCCAGAAGTTCTTGAAACAAATCTCCAGGTGATAAGATATTGACTTTTTTATTTCATTTCAAGAAACCTCTTCTTGTTTTTTGGAGTAAATTTGTAAATTGCACAGGAGATTTCCTTACATCTGACACAGCAAGGAAAACATGTTATAAAACTGGCCATTTTTGTATATGAAACTAAACCTTCTGATGTATGAACTAAAAACATATTCAGTGGTATTGATATTTAAAAGGTGTAAACAAATTTCTCCTGATTATATGACTCTCACATTAAAAAATAACAAAATTCATTTCTCAGAAAGGAAAAGAATTGTTTCTGGCTTTAATTTTTCAGAGCACTGCAAGATGTCAACCATGAACTTAATGTGGAAATGACAAATTATATGAACGAGTACACAAGCAAGAAAAAGACACTAGCAAGGTAAGGCACAGTGGTGGAAAGACTCTTACACTGAGATTTACTTAGCATAGCTTAGATGTGGCACAAGGCCACAAATTTGGAGCACACAGTGAAGATGAAACTCAATACTCAGTCATAATTAATCTAGTACCACAAGCTTGCTAACCATTATGAAGCATCAAAGTGCCCAATAAAGTCTTTTTCAGTGAACTTGAATTTTTGAGTGTTCGTCATTGTTAGACGTTTTAATCATCAAGTAACAATTCCCAAATGTTTAATGAATATGTATTACATTTGGAAAGTTAAATGCTATTATGTTTTTTGAGTACACATGACTATTTCATAATATTTAGAAACTGATTTTTTTTTTTTTTTGTCAAAATCAAAACTATGTACATGGAGTTGATTTACTATTGTTTACATACATGCAATGCCTAACATTTATAGATAGAAGAAGCATTTAATTTACACAAAAAAGTTTTATTTTTCACCATAATATACTTTTTGCCAAAGTAGTGAATATTAACCACATAAAATAAACATTAAGGGGGAAAAAATAAAATTTTTCAGATCATAATTCACCCAACTTCATGTCAAACTATGGTCTTATTATTGCGGATTGAATAATACACCCCTGGTAGCACAAATAAACTCAGCAAAGAGAGTTCAGCATCAGTTCTGACAGAGTGTTTGTAAGGGTAAAGCCAGTCAAGACATAATATTATAACTTTATTTTAGTAGCAATTTATAACAGCGACGATAAAGAATTGAAACTTATTCAGAGCAGGAAAAAATAGCTTTTTTACTTGAGTGGACATAACAGCAATGACAAGAAATTAGAACCATATTGGTGTAAGTTTTTTCTTTGTTGCAAGTAATGAAAAAAACAAATATTCTTAAATATGTAAGAATTTTTAGCCCAAGTGTTAAAACTACAGCAACATCAGCAGTTGTTGGAACTCCAGAAACAACAACAAAAGTTAATTCAGATAAAAACAGAAAATTTTCCAATTTCTTTCACTCTCGACATTGTGGCAAATACTATAGCTGAATTCCCATATGAATCAAATGATGGAATTAACTTTTCTGCTTATTTTAGAAGATGCAAGCAAATTTACAGATAAGAATGCAACGACTGGGAAGATGAGAAAAAAACAAGACTTTTGTTGAGAAAGCACCAGTAGAACACATGAGAAATACTGTAATTTTGTGCTACCAAAAAAAAAAAAACAGGAGAAATTTGCTTTGAAGAAATTTTTAGCAATAAAAGTTCATTATTATATGCTTATTTGAAGTGTATGAATCTGACAAAAAAGACAAACACTTTGTCACATATGCTGGAATCATTAACAAGGAATGTGAAAGATTCAAACTAAATGAGCTGACTACAGATATGTTTAAAGGATTTGTTTTTACTTGCAAGTTAAGAGTGAAAAGAGGCACCAAAAATCATGCTAGAATCCTAACAAAACTGGGACAGAATCAAAAACTAAGGCTACAAGAAATGGGGGATGAATATTAGAGAATCCTAAAAAGATGTGATATGGAGGAAATTGAAGAAAAAGAATGTGCATATATACAAGCCAAATCAAAATGTGGAAAAAACAAAAAAAAGAATCCATGTTTCAGGTGTGGAAGGTTACATCTCGGAGATGATGGGTCCTTTAAGAATTAATAAGTAATAATCAGATCTTTTTTATTTTTAGCTTGTGAGCAAAAATTATTGTATCATATCAGCTTTTTTGTGTTACTTAACTTTTTGCATTGAAAACCTTATTCGACAAATGATTTGTAGGTTAATGAAAATCTGAAACAAAACTGAAAGTATTTCTTTAATGAGTTTAGGCTTCAAGCAACACAGATGTTTTCACAAACAATGACTCTATTCACTCCACTTAATTCTCTCTTTCTTCTCATGGTAGAATAACAGAATTTAAGAATAGCTTTAAGAAGCCCTTATTCAGCCAAAACATTTTTAAAAAACTTTTCCCAATCATGATAAAATTGTATCATTCAGTAATTTTCTGTAACTTAATTGAATTTCAATGTTATTCATTTTACTTCTTTTTCCAAAACAGGCCCCCTTGGGTGAAGCCCTGCCAATTCATAAACCCTGAAAACAACTATTTTGAAGGTATCTCTTCCCAAAATATTTGCGAAGTACTTTTGGATATTTTGCGTAACATGGACAAAAATGGAGCAAAGATTTTAAAAAGAGAAAACTACTATTTTGATGGCAAGGTTTGTTCTCGTTAGATGTATCGGATCAACTTAAAATTTACTCTGTAATTCATTATTACTATTTTTGTCTAAATATTGCAGCTGCTTAAACATTTCTTTGCTTATTTATCATTATCACTTCAACATTTCAATTGTTGTTACTCTTCAGTCTTGCTATGTAAGATGTCGATTGCATTCAAATAATGATTTCCGTTGAACATTCCTAGAAGATTACAGAATACAATAACAGACACGTAAGGAAAGTCAAACATTTCAATGGCTGCCGCCTGATAAAATCAGCAAAAACAGATTTGATAATTACTTCCAATCATATTAAATTAATCTTTCTTTTCTTTGATGCTTAACTTTCTTTATTTCTGGAATTTTATTTTTGCTTGTCGACAGTTTCAAAACATTAGATAAAATTTTACAAGTGTCAGGCATAGAAATTTCACAGTCTGTTTCGATTCAGAACAACTTTTAAATTTTGCACTCATCAGTTTCACTTGCATCAAAATATTTCTCATAAGAAGCTAAAAATGTCTCTTATATAATTTCAATTTTGGCTTTTATTCAGCCAAATCAAATTTTTGAATCAAAAAGAGTTCTATTCAGAAATCTTCAAGACTGTACAACAGGGTTAAAATTGCTTCACAATGTTTCCATCTTTAAAATGGACACCATGTTAAATCTTGATCAGAATGAATTGCACCCTGAAAGCCAATCTAGAAATGGCTAAACAAGAAATGGTGGACTAGTTTGACTGCATTCACTTCACCAGCCTGAATTATTTGATGGTAATCGTCATTGTCTCTGAGATCCGTTAGTTTGTTTGAAGTTAATCCTGCAACTCACATAAACTTCATTTGCTTCAAACAATTTCTGTCAAGTTTCAAATGATAAATTTAGAAATCAAATCAAAACTTAAATTCTTAAGTAGTTTCAAGATATTTTCTTAAAGTTAATGGGTTTATATAAAACTGCAATCTGTAGTTATTAGGCAAAATCAGAAAAGTCTTTTTTACTTCAATAACAAGATAATAAATCATCAACAATTGACCAACACATATGATAGAACAAATAACAAACATATATGATAAGTCCCTGAGGCATTTGTATCATAATATAGTGACCCATCTCAATAATAGCCAGCAATTTATTATTCATTGATTTTGTTAAATGTTTTACTTCAGCAGATTCAGTTACTGACATGTTGGTTTTAATTGCTTCCTATAGGACTGCTTTGCTGTTGTAATGTTTACCATCTTTATATAAATTCATCTTAACAATTGACCTGATTCAGATCAAGACTTGATGGTGACCATTCCATCTTCTCTCATGTAAACCTTTTATGTGCAAAAATTCATGGGTAACCTTGGATAGATTTGGGCATTGTCATTATTTACATTGTTTGGACTGTTGTCCTCATATTTGTTGCCATAGTCACAATGATTCCAACCATTGTACACTCTGACTTTTTCACAGTTTTTTTTAACTTTAAACCAAACTTTTTATTTCATCCACCAAGCTAGATTGTTCTAGTTTCACATACTATGTCTCTTCCAGATATCTATAAGTTATCTTCCTTTAAACTCAACTCTCCAAATTTTTATTTAATTTTGCTGTAGCCAGGTATTGAACTCAGAAACCTTTGGGTCAAGTGACTAGATTCAACCAACACTTTTATCTATTAGGTCATGTGTTGGGAATATGACAACAAAGGTGAAGACGACAGTCGGAACAATGTAAACAGTGTAAATAATTACAATACCTCATTTTAGAAATGTAGACAGACATTATCATGTATAAAAACACAATTCATTTTAAAACTGCAAATTGCTATTCAAAGAAAGTCTTGTCCATGAAATTGCAATAGTTATCACTGTTCAGTTTAACTCTTTAATTGACTTTGATTGCTTCAATAATAGTTTGGCCAATAATTTTGACGAGAAAGAAGACTTGCTTAAAATCTGGCAGAACCTTAAAGAGAAACACAACACTCTTAGCACAGCAGAAAATCTAAGGAAAAGATGAGTGAAACGAAGGAATGACCAAAAGTATTTCTTCCAGGAACCTTATAAATAAATGAGGAACATATTTAATCAACTGAGATCAGGTGTGCTTAAGGAACAATTAAGAGATATGTACTCTGATCCTAAATGAAATATTCCTCTAGATCATAATAGCAACTTATTTTGTGAAACCACCCACACACAAAGAAATAAGACGCATAGTCAACAAAGGTAGGAATAAATCTACACCTGGCCCTAACTGAATGCCTTTTCTTCTGTACAAAAAATGTCCTACACTTCTTAAATGGTTACATACTAACTTAAAGTTAGCATGGAAAAATTACCATATCAGCCAACAGTGGATGATAGCTGATGGGGTGTACATACCCAAAGAAAAGAATTCTAAGGACAGCGGTCAATTTTGGCCAATTTCACTTCTCAATGTAGAAGGAAAGATATTTTTCACAGTTTTGGCATCAAGGTTGACCAAATACCTTCTCAATAATGATTATATCAATATTTCAGTACAGAAGGGTGGTGTTCTGGGAATATCTGGTAGCTTAGGGCATGGAAACATGATCTGGGAGGCCATTCAAAAAGCAAAAATTAAAAGAAAAGATTTGGATGTCATTTGGTTGGATTTAACTAATGCCTACAGATCAGTACCTCACCAAATGATACAATTATCATTACAAATGTACCATATTCCAGAGGAAATATCTAATATGCTAGGAACTTATTTTGATGGTTTCCTCATACGTTTTACTACAAAAGACTATATGACTAAGTGGAGTAGACTTGAAGCTGGAATTGTGATCGAATGTACAGTGTCACTAATATTTTTTGTTCTAGCAATGCACCTGATTGTCAAAGTGACAAACAACAAGGCTGATGTTGTTGAGCTTGATGGCAGTTGTCAAATGCCACCAGTGAAGGCATTCATAGATGACACTACAATCCTCTCATCCAAAGTAAGTTCAACTTGCAAGATATTAAGCTTGATGGACGACCTGATAAGTTGGTGTATAATGAAATTTAAACCAAACAAGTCCAGAAGCTTTTCTCTTAGGAAAAAAAAATTGAATAAAAACGTAAATTTTGTAGTAGGTGGTCAAAGAATCCATACTGTATTAAAAAATCAGTGAAAAGTTTAGGTCGGTGGTACGATCAATCCTTAAAAGATACTAACCAAGTAAAAGAAACATCCAGATCATTAC
>JBBBDQ010001153.1:1592500-1602500 GCA_037127315.1 Ascarosepion bandense | reverse complement strand
TACATTCGGTAACAACATTGGGGCACTGAAAATACCCATATTTGGCGCTTGGGAACCCCACATTAAACTTGACTCGGTGTCACATCACATCTCCGTGGGTATATATATATATATATATATATATATATATATATATAGTATTCTACGTCTATGGCACGACTCGGAGTTTGCGTTATGCAATCATCAAGTGAATATTTCAAACTGACAGTTTAATAGGCTTGAATTTGAATTTAAGTTCTCTCGATGTTCATGGGAATTAAATCTTATATAATTGAGTTACTGTTTTTTTAATAACACGATTAAAATTTTAAATATTCTTAGGTTACATGTCGATAGAAATTTAAAATTAGTTGTAACTTACATTCGAATTTATAAAACAGTTTTTCCGAAATTATTTTGTTATTATTAAACTTAATTTAATCTTTAAGATTTTAATCTTTACATAGGCTGTCTTTTACTTCTGATCTTGCACTGTCTACTCATTGCCGTAGATCGACGGATTGCGTAAAAGTTACACTAGACCGGTTTCGTTGTATCACAGTTCATCAGTACGGTTAGACATTCGATTGCTTCTAGCCAGGATTCTACCTCTGATCTATGGGCGCTCGGTAAATGAAGGCGGACTTTTAGCGTGTTATATACAATGTAAACATACGCCAGTAGCTGAGAGTGTTCAAATTTATTTGCTGAATGATATTTATTATCCTACGTCTATGGCACGACTCGAAGTTTCATGTGTCATGCAATCATCAGGTGCATATTTCAAACTGACAATTTAATAGGCTTGAATTTGAATTTAAGTTCACTCGATGTTCAGGAGAATTAAACCTTATAAAGTTAAGTTACTCTCTTTTTAATAATACGATTAAAATGTTGAATATTCTAATGTTATATGTAGATAAAAATTTAAAATTTAGATTTAAAACTAAAAATGGAAAATTAAAATAAAAAATATTAAAAATAATAAAATGTAGGGAGAAGAAATTAAAGGCGCATAAATCATGAAACGTAAAAATTTAAATATTCAAATATTACATGTAGATAAAAAATTAAAATTTTGAAATTTTAAATAAAATCAAATAAAATGTAATTGAAAATAGAAATTAATAAAAAAGAATTAAAAAGTAAAATTTCGAATTAAAATTAAAAATTAAACAATGCAAAAATTAAACAGAGCAAAAATAAAAGGGGTTTAATTTATAACTGTTAAAAGTAATATTGCGGGGGAAGAAAGAAAGAAAGAAAGAAAGAAAGAGGTAAATGTGTATAGGGATCTATATCAATCTGGGTCTAAGAAGTTAAGTATTTTTTCTATGACACCAGATGATTATATATATATATATATATATATATATATATATATATATATATATATATATATATATATATACAATCATGGACGAACTTACATACCAACAAAAAAATGAAAGACCTTATCGATGATGATAACATATATGAGAAAATCAACAAAGCCACCATCACAAAAGAAACACAAAAATTTATATATAATATCAAGAAAGTTTTAAAAATTGAAGACTCCTCCTGGGTGAAACTTATTACATACCATCCAAAAACACCCACACTATACGGTCTCCCAAAAACACACAAAACAAATGTACCAATGAGGCCTATTATATCCGGAATAGGCAGCGTCACACACACACACACACACACACACACACACACACACACACACATATATATAATCATCTGGTGTCATAGAAAAAAATACTTAAATTCTTAGACCCAATTCTGAGAAGCAAGTGGATATGTCTAGCCACACAGATGAGCTGTGATACAGCGAAACAGGCTTGTATGTGGATGACTAATGTAATACAGCTCCGTTCATACATTGAGCACTGTTTTATTAACACCTGAATAATAATAGTATATATATATATATATATATATATATATATATATATATATATATATATATATAATATTTGATAGATTTTATATATAATATGTAATATATTTTATATATTAGATGTAAATGAATTACTGATGATTTTTCTTAAGAAATGCATTGCAAATTTGGAAGAAAATGTTGTTATTGACCAAGAATTAAAGAAATATACAGGCCGAATAAGACTGTCTTCTGATATGTAATTATTAGAGTGTTCGGAAATTGTGTTTTAATTTGACTAATGATAATTAAATATCAATTAATTCACACCAACTGGAAGGCCTGGAGAATATGGCCCTCACATGACATATTGAAGACAACTGGAACAGGGGAAATAGAATCTAACCCTCCTAAGGAGCTTGTTGAAATGGTTATCAAAATATGGATAAGGAGAGATTGCAAAATGCCAACATTTACTAAGAGATACAAATGATAGGAAGTTATGGAGACTCATGATCGTCAACGCCCTGAAGGGACACGGTACATAGAAGAATTAGTTGATTATGTGCAATTAAAACGTGAATCATATACAAAAATGGAATGTTGAATTTTACAATAAATTAATTTTTCTTCGTGTTCTAGCGTGTAAATAGTAAAGAAGGGTTTGTTTCGAATCGGCTTTTTAGACGGGATCTAAACACCCGATTCTTATTGATTGTACAAAATCAAAGAATATACTAATTCAATGAATAACCGGGAAATTTTACATTCAAATCTTTTAGGAAAATGGTCAATTGAAACAGACTTTACGATAAAGAAAAACATTATCTTTCAGAATAAACCGCCGTGGAAAAATTTAGTCCGTGTACGTTAGTAGTGAGTTCGAATCTCATCGATTTCCCTAATGTGTGACCTTTTGTCAGACTAAAATTAGTAAATAACTATGAGTGCCTGTTTGTAAAGAAGTGATGAACACTAACGAACAATTACTCACGGAGTTCTATGCATGTGTGGCCTTGTGTTAGACAAAGCTATATTTGGTAAATAACCATTTCTTCCACACATAGCAAGCTGTTATCGATGGAAATTGTTGGTATACTGAATTTGATTCTCACCAGGTATTTTAGCTTAGCAAATATCAAAGCAAATTTCATTTCGTAAAATGTACCACACAGTGCTGAAACTAAACATTATTTGTAGAGAAATATATTGGCTTTCAAAAAGACTTTTAATATATTTTCGGATTAAAAATTTCGGAAACCGAAATTAAGATTTATAAAGAAATTAACTGGACAGTACCTAGCGAAGAAGAAGCTTAAAATTCTTTCTCTAAGTGTATGAATGGTGAGGCTGGTTAACATCAACATATTTATGAAAAATACAGTTTAAGAATTTGAATACACTGGAGATACTAGGAAGTTATTTAATATTGTCGGATAAAAAATGGATTACATTGCCTCAATTTGAACCAAACTAACAAGAATTACGTCTTGAAATATTTTCACAAGTAGAAGAAAAGTGATATGAAAAAAACAAAAAACAAAAAAAACAAAAAACAAAAACAAAAACAAAACACAAAAACGCATCAAATAAAGACGAAAAGAAACAAAAGAAAATAGATTGAAAGAAACATCAAGTAAAAACAAAAAAAGAAACACGGAAAAAAGGAACAAGTAGAAGCAAAGAAATGTGAAGAAAAATGTAACACGGAGATACATTAAATAAAAGAAACAGGAAAAAGGAAAGAAACAACAAGTAGAAACGAAATATGCTGATATATAAAGTAAAGAAGAATAGAAAAATAGATACATCAAGTAATAAACAGAAAAGAAACACAAAGAAAAGAAACACGAAGTCAGACCAATTAAAAGAAACAGGAAAAAAGGAAACACTATAATATATCAAGTAAAGCAAGAAAATAAATCGAAAGAACCATGAACTTGCATCAAATAAAAAGAAAAAAAAAAGAAAAACAAAAATATAAAGACACATTGAATAACAGAAAAAATAAACACGAAGAAGCAACGACCAAAAAATGAAGACGAAATGAAACCCAAAGAGAGATCAAATAAAAAATAAAGAAACGTAAAAAAGAAACACATTTATAAAAAAGAAACACATTTATAAAAAAGAAACACAATGAAGAAAAGAAAGGAGAAAATACATAAAACAAATAATAAAAAAATACAACAAACCAAAGCAGAAAGAAACATACAAGAGGAAAACAAGAAATGAGAAAAAAGAAAAAATCCTTCCTAAATATTTAAGCTGAGCCCAGTCTTCTCCAGTGTTAATCATATAATTATGCAGTCGCGTTCTTCTAAGGGGTGACGAAGTTTCGTTAAAAATTCACCGTCAATTTCTTTTAATCTATATTCGAAATAGATTACTACACAATGCATTCAATGTATTCCCTTTGCAAAAAATTATTTTAATTCGTCTTTTAGTATCCATAAAAGACAGTAGCGCTCGTTTATAAAATTTAGTTTAGTTTGGTACAAGCTCAATTATATAGGGCTCTCAGTGTGATTTGAACTCATTTCTAATGATATCATTTTTTTTTATCATTTCATCCCAAGGAAGACGGGAGCGCCATTAGGGTGCAGATGCTTACAGTGAGAGAGCACTCTGGGTACAGGGATTATTGAGGAAAAGATAAAAGATGAACGGTGTTTAAGAAAACAGAAGATAGCAATTGACATTGCATTTAATTTTTTGGAGATTGTAGCTATCAGGGAAGTATGTAAACAGAAGGGTGTTCCATAGGTGGGAAGTGTGAGAAAAGAAACTATTAGAGTAGAAGTGTCGGTTACATTTAACTATTTAAAAGTAAAAGAGTGGGACCTAGATGCCAATCTAGCAGCGAGCTTAAATTCATATTGGCATCAGAGAAAAAAGCTCGTCAAAGCAGTTTCCATGAAAATATTTGTAGAAATTTTAAGCTATCCCTTAATCACAACCCCCAATAAATAATAATTTGAGACGTTTTTAAATCAACTCTAGCGTAATAGGATGTGCGTTGCGGCGTAGTGGATATCGATTCTGGACGAGAAGTTGGAGAGCAGAGTTCGAATTCCATTTGAATTCGTTGCATTCACATAGACACAAATACTCTTGGGGAAGGTATGAATCCGTCTCTTCTCCCTTCAACTATGGGTT
Source organism: Ascarosepion bandense (assembly GCA_037127315.1). Taxonomy (NCBI): domain Eukaryota; kingdom Metazoa; phylum Mollusca; class Cephalopoda; order Sepiida; family Sepiidae; genus Ascarosepion; species Ascarosepion bandense. Next base: position 1,597,492 of record JBBBDQ010001153.1, on the reverse strand, counting down.
AAATAGCAGGGCAGGTTTGGTTCTGTTGCCTTGGTTGGCAACCAGTCTACTGCAGAAAGTAATGGTAAACTACTTCGGGAAAATCTTTTGCCCAGTCAGTCATGTCTCTTTTCAGACATGATCGCCCAAGCGTGTATCACCTATAGCACATAAGTTAATGCCTGATGATGTAATATTTTACTGACACAGTTTTAAAACTTAAAGTTCCTATTTTTCAGAAGCGCCAACATATAAATTGACTAATATGGATTCGGTTCGAAATTCATAAAAATATCACCTGAAGAAGTCCGTAGCGTACAACATCTGAAATTTGAACGTGACAATAAAGATGAGGACAACAGCTCGAACAATGTAAATAGAGTAAGTATCATATACTTAATTTATGACTGCATCAGAGACACACTATTCTCTTTTATTATTTTTTATTTTTTAGGTAATGCATCTTGATGAAAGTTAATAAGTTTGGCATAGTGTGAGCGATTATAGTTTTCGATGGGCCAATCAGCTTCGATACTAATCTCGAGACTCACTTTTTTTTACCCTCGTCGCCACAAACAAGAATTTATTTAATTTTAATTTTTTCCTTTTGTTGGAAAGGTGCAGAAATATTCATCATAAATTTAAGGTGAAGAGGCTCATCCCTTGTTTCCTGTTTAGGATGCGATTTCCGGTTTTCTCTTTTCTAATCTTCTCACTTTTTTTTTCAATTGGAGTAGATAGAACTATCGCCCGGTTCACACTCCACCCACGTCTATTGAACAGGTGAAGAGGCTGATCCCTTGTTTCCTGTTTGGGATGCGGTTTCCGGCTTTCTCTTTTCCAATTTTTTCACTCCTATGTAGCCCCCTGCACATCAGTGGCGTTACCACCTTGCTCGGGGTGATATGATAAAAAACAATAAAAGAACAAATTTAGTGTAAAAATGAGTTTTGAAATTCCCGCCCATGTAATCGCAACAGGCCATTGGTTGTGGCTCCCGTATCGATTATACTAGTTATGAACGATGCTTGTAGGATTTGATAGATGCTAACCTTTTTTTTATAATTGTATTGCCCCAAGCAAGGCATTATACTGCCACTGTTGTTCAGAGGGTTACATAGAAGGAAAGTTAGAGAGAAGGATGAGAATACTGATGAGATGAGAGCATGAGAGAGAGGATGCAAGTTAGTGAGATAGGAGATGACTATTGACTTTACATTTAAATTCTTAGAGATTGTAGCTGTCGGGGAAACAAGTAGACGGAAGGGAATTCCACAGGCTGGAAATGCGAGAAAAAGAAGATTTTGTGTCGGCAAAGCGACTTGTGTAGGCTGGAGGGTCTTTTTCTTTCGTAGGCAGAAACTGAAACTTTTATGCCTCACGTGAAAAACAACAAATGAATTCAGAGATTAGATAAGGATTCAAGGTTTGTTCGCTAATCGGTTAGGATTTTTGGTAACAATAAAAATTTGTAAATAAGTCTAAAAGAAGAGATTTAAAAAGATTATGTTTATACAAGGTGATTCTTCAGTGTTTGCGGAAATTTAATCATTGACAAAACTAGATTTCTTGAAAACTAGATTCTATCGTCTACCTTGAAGTAGCACTTTGCATGAAATTTGCTCACTAGTTTTCTGGGTACTATCTTCTTTTTACCCAATACAAAGCCCAAGGATCACTCAAGATAGAGTGTTACTGGGTGGGGGGTTATATTAACATAAGAAAAGTGCAAGGTAACAGGAAAGATAGGTAATTCTCGACTTGAAAAGGCCAAGATTTAATCAGGGAATAAAATTTTAGAGTTTAGGCGAAGACGTTAGAAATATTGATTGAGGTAGACATTAGAAAGAGCCCAAAACCTATTCCTAAACAGGAAACAAAGGATGAACTTCTTGTCTTCTTAAAAAGACCGGGAAGAATTGTGAGCCGAACGATAGGTAAAACTTACTCATAAACAGTAACGGCAAAATTCCGTACTACACTCAGTTCACGCACTGTTTAGTTTGCCTTCAATATGAAGTAGCACCTCGTATTTACAGGATTTATATTAGTTTATATTATATATTAATTTATATAAATTTAATTTATATATAGACTTATATCAATTTATATTATATATAAATTTATATAAATTTATATTATATATAAATTTATATTATATATGGACATATCAATTTATATTATATATAAATTTATATAAATTTATATTATATATAGAATTATGCTAATTTATATTTAATATAAATTTATATAAATTTATATTATATATAGACTTATATTAATCTATATTATATATAAATTTATATAAATTTATATTATATATTGACTTATATTAATTTATATGATTTATAAATTCATAAATTGACTTATAATAATTTATATTATATATAAATTCATATCAATTTATATTATATATAGACTTATATCAATTTATAGTATATATGAATTTATATTAATTCATATTATATATAGACTTATATCAATTTATATTATAAATTTATATTAATTTATATTATATATAGACTTATATAAATCTATATTATATATAAATTTATATCAATTTATATTTTATATAGACCTATATCACTTTATATTATATATAAATTTATATAAATTTATATAAATTTATATTATATATCAATTTATATACATTTATATTATATATAAATTTATATAAATTTATATTATATATAAATTTATATACATTTATTTTATATATAAATTTATATGTTGCATTTATTTGTGTGATTTTATGGCTTAAAAAATCACAATTTTTTAATGGTTCATTTAGGTCATTCATACAGTTTTTTTTTCGAAAAAATTATTATTTTGAGCAATATTAAAAATAACCCTATGACCTAGTAAATCGTCAGGTATCGGGCTAGCATATTAGACCCTTTATAGGATTTTTCAGGTCATTGCTCGGCAGTGCCCATCCCCTTTCCAAATGGTACATTTTTATTAATTTACATAGTGTTAGGATCAAGAAGCAATTCTGACCCCTGACCTACAGGTGGAATCATGTATTTGAATAAAATTTAAATAAGACAAACATAGACAAAAAATAAAAATAAGAAGTCAAGAACTAATATGGAACAAGATTGCGAGTATGCGACGCCTAGTGAGTATCGAACTTATGACCAATTGTTTGAAGGACTAGCTTATCAGCGTTTTGCCACAAGCAGGTGCTCACCAGCCGCAGGATTAATCAACGTGATTATTTGATTTAAAATGTCAGCTTTGTACTGCCTTATTTTCAAGGACTCAATGATCGGTAAAGACTTGGAGATGTCACTTTCTACTTCGTGCCATTTGTCTTTCCGAATTAAACTTAAATGGTACTTGGGAAGGCAAACAGCTTGACAACGCTCAAACACACAGACACACTGATATGAGCGCTCACAGACAATGACATCTTCGCATGAAGACACACGGGCAGTCTTCATTTTTTTTTTTAATTATTAAAAAAAGAAAGAAAAAGAATAAAAGACAAATTGAAATTAAAGGATAAAAAGAAAAGACGAACATTCCAGATAAAAACAAGGTATTCAAATCTACAACAGGTATAATTCACTCACATTTCTCTCTTTCCTTTTTGTGGCCATGGTCATAGCATTATCACGTGACTGGAAAGGTTAATCAGCGCCCAACCAAGATAGCGTACGTGCGATCGGCCGGTCGACGCAACTACTACTTTCGCACGTTTCTGTATTGATACGTATGCGTGCGTTCATAGTCATCTATGTGAGGCTACGACGATACGTGCGTGTGTCGTAGCATTTGCTATAGCTTCTATCTGCACTGATAAAAGAAAAGTGTGTGTGTGTGTGTGTGTGTGTGTGTGTGAGAGAGAGAGAGAGAGAGAGAGAGAGAGAGAGAGAGAGAGAGAGAATGAATGAATGAATTTCACATAAATGTTTGTGTTTTTTCCCCATCTCAATGCAATTTCTATAATTATTGCTGATTGCTTTTCTGCTATGTGTAAATTGACGAAGTATTTATTCCTGGTGTCCTCTCTCTCTCCCTCTCTCTTTCTCTCTTTCTGTCTGTCTGTCTGTCTCTTTCTTTCTCTTTCCGTTTTTGGTTTTCTTCATGGAATTATTTCATCGATGTGTGTCTGCGTGTGAGTATTTGTTTCTGTGTAAGTATCCGTGTGTTTATGTCTATAGGTCATACGCGTCAATATATATGATAAATATAGAGAAAATGAGGAATTGCGTCCGTGTGCAGGAAGAAGTCCCGGTGAATATGCATTCGTAAGTTTAGGCAAAGATGACAAGCCCCATAAATATCAACGCTGTAGTGCCTTTTTTTTAAAAAACCCTGCTCATGTATCAAACTATGAGTTATGATATACATATATAACGAATGCGTTGGTGTAGGAAAGGATTCACGAGTGTGAATTGGTGGGCGTGTTTCACGCAGGAGGTGGTATAATGTAGTTCCTATGAATTTGATTGGCTTCTGTCAAGGTTGCCTATGGAAGTAACAGCTTTTTGCTGAAACTCCTTGGATATACTAGAGAACATTTTTCACCCAACTTGCTCCAGCATATGCTAGTGACGAGATATTATCTGGTGGTGACGGGACAAAATTTAGTGAGACGATTACTAGTAAGAAATGAATACAAACGCAGCCTTGGCCATAATTTGAACTCATTCCACCGATTTTGGTTTCATTGTAATTACGCCATCCCCGCACTTTTTTTGTATCGCTTCAACTGTTTTCTTGATATTAACTGAGCTTAACTTGCAACGGCACAAAGAAAAATAATCAGAAAAGATTCAAGGAAGGTTTTAGTGTCCCTATTCTTCACGTGCTTAGAAAATCAACGTTAAAAATCTTTTTTTTTTTTATTTGGGCTCGAACACCGATCAGTAGCAGGAGTGAAAAATGCAAAACGACTCCCATCTCTAAGCAGTCAATATTTACTCAGGTCAAAGGAAATAAGATTACAAAGATTGTAGTGCTCCAATCTTTCAAGCATGGACAACCTTGAAAATCGGTGTGCTC